>RBZT01000724.1:0-17171 GCA_003693705.1 Polymyxa betae
TTATTCATATTGAATGGGAAATCTCACACTGAATCTGTAATTCAGAAAAAGCAGCCTGATGATGACGAGATCGCGTTTCTTACTGACGAAAACATATTGATTCCACCAATACGTAGACAACGCCCTGCAAAAGTCCCCATCATTATCAACAGTCTCGATGATCAGCTCATGTTGACGGAAACGTCGAAATTCTCGTCATCGGAGACCACGTTACAAAAGTTGATATTTGTGGCCAGTTTATGCCTAAAAATAGGTCGGGCCAAGATTACCGACCCGACAGTGCACCTGAGTGATGGCTGTGGTGAATGGTTACGCCGAACATGTTACCCAGTACTTTCATGTATTCCAATATGCTGTCAGAATGATCTTCGGATTTTTCAATCTCGATGGGGAAATCCGTTCTCGCATTATCGCTTTGATAGGCTTTGCTCTAGGTTCAATGGCAAGAGCAAACAGTGCGGATTTGAGAGTCGCATTGTCATAGACGATTGGAATAACTTACTCAATTCGCAGCTAGTTTGTGATAGAGAAGGCGCTGTTCATTGTCTTT
The DNA here is from genome assembly GCA_003693705.1 of Polymyxa betae. Taxonomy (NCBI): domain Eukaryota; phylum Endomyxa; class Phytomyxea; order Plasmodiophorida; family Plasmodiophoridae; genus Polymyxa; species Polymyxa betae. The sequence goes on from RBZT01000724.1 coordinate 551, forward strand.
TGAGTTATTCTTTGAAAAGGAGTTGAGACGGTATTACTGTACTCAAGTTTATTTGTATTTTACTCTGAATTTATCACAGAAAAGTATGCTGGAATGGGTTCAGCGAATGAATAAATATCTGAAGCATCCAAGTTTGAAACATTCATCTGATCTGACTGAATTTCTTCAAGATTCTCTAAACCCAATCTTATACTGTCTTGAACATCATTGCAATAATGATATCGATTATTTCTCTCATATTTTTGGACATCATATTGATCATTATCAATTTCAAAAGAATTTCTGTCCCGGACCTACTGGACAATGTCCTGCTCTATCTGCGCTAAATGCTAACAAAAGTACTTAATCAGTAAAAACCGTACATCAGATTTCTGTCTGCGATATGTCTCGTCCTACTCAACTTTAGAAAGCTCTAAACCGCCTCCTTGCCGATGATCTCGGATGTTAGGCTCTAAATAAATCCTGTCTGTAATGATACTGAACGCGACTGTTACAGACATGTCCTGCCATAATATACGAAAAGGGGAGAGCATGGTACATTGGGGTTGAGTCTATGTTGGATTATGCAAGTTCCTATCGTACTTTCTGAGGCATCCTTAGGTCCGGACATTCCTTACAGGACATCTAAACTTTCCAATGCGGCCATGCAAAGTTTGTCTCATTCAATTCTGTGCGGCTGTCTGGCCCTTGGCAAGAAATAACACTTTTAATCAATAGAATTCGGTCTTCTGGGCAACAGCGCAGAGCGATATTTTTGTCTGATATACCGTTGCGGACAGCTTAACTCTGTAATGAGAGCCAATTTGATCGGACAAGTGCGTACGCAGTTTTACATTTTATCATACAAGCACGGAAGTGCGCCATAGAAAAACTGCATCAGCGCAATCTGCGAGACTGCCGCATATAAATTTGCGTAAAAAAATATCTGTTTTTGCCATACAAGTGCCAATGGATAAGAATTTCTAACAACTTTAAACCGTTATAAGTTCGCAATAAAAATAGTTTTTCGAAACATTTCAACGCTGTTCGAAAGCTTTCGTTGAGATCTATCGTTAGGCACTGAGTTTTCTGAAGAAAATGTTCTTGGGACCGATTTATAAAGCCCGCATGGTCACCCCTATCAAAATTACAGAGTTAAGCTGTCCGCAACGGTATAATGACTTAGAAATTAACGGATAATGTTGATAGGGTGAGAGATTTTTTGTCAGTTGTATGGGGAAAAACCGAATTCGCAGTTTACTGCGATCGCAAAAAATATTGAATAAAGTCACGCAGTTTGATGAAACTTCCGCGCAGTTTCACTTTTTGGGTGATTTGAGCTCTTTACACTTGCACGCAGTGGTTAATAGAGTTCTGAGACAGCGCCGATGCATTTAGAGTTCGGCTTCGTTTGACCGGATATGGGTCGTTTAGGCAGCCGGCATCGTCAGCTTCGGCTCGCTCGCTCAAAGCGTCAGGCCGGAAAGCAAGATGTTTCCATTGCTCAAACAACTGCTTCTGCATCTGAGCCAGTCTCGGATTCTCATATGATTATATTGGACGATTCCATCAAGGACGGCGTTTTGGAAGAATCATCTGCCTCATCTTTAAAATGGATTGAAGACGCATGCTGTAAACGTGTTCCTGTTTATATTGGCGACAGCGAACGCACACAGTATCGACGAAAGAATGCGAAGAAGACAATGATCGATTCTGCAAAAGGAAGTGTTGACATTCGGCGATTTATGGGTTTGGTAGAAAAAGTTCCAAAAAGCAGCGCATAATGTCTTCATATGAGCAACTGTGTAAACGACGAAGTTAGCGAGCTTAGGCTGCCGAGCTTTGACGATCAGATCATAAGTGCTCTTTGAGGTGCTGAAAAGACTCACATCTTTATCAAACAATATGCAAGCAATGAAGAAGCTGGATAAAATTCGCAAGTTCGATTTTATCCGCTTGATTTGCGTTCGTCATTACTTGGAGATGATTCACATGAACCGGAATTTCAAAATGGAGTCTTCATTGACAGTGGCTTCTCGTCTTTTCCATGGCTTCAGTATCGAATTGAATGCGAAGTGCATAAGCAACAGGGGCTCTTCATGTATCATCCAAAACTTCCGGAAGCGATGCCAGGACACGAACGCATTCGGCTCCTAATTAATGGGTTTAACATCATTTCGTTTAAACAAAGCGCAATCGTGCGAATAATATCACCACATACAACTTTATTATCACTAACTACTGATTATTATGTCATGTATCATTGTATATATAGAAATCAAATGTTTATTTTCGCCACGATTCTATTGGTTTAATAGTAATGAAAGGATATGAGCCTCTAATGAATTCTAAGACCTCTAAAGAATCAATAGACGAGGCATTTTCAAAGACACCGATGGGATAGTCATAAAACCATGGAAAAGCGAAGATGGTTACCTGCGGGTGTCTCTATATAACGATGGACGAAAGCGCAATCATCACATCCACCGCCTTGTTTGTAAGCAGTGGTTGCCGAACCCACGGCGGTTGAAGGAAATAGAACACATAAACCGCAGAGACAATTGAATGAACAATCTACGCTGGATAGACAGACAAGGTAATTGTTTAAATAGGATTTGTTTTTACAGCCGTTTCCCTCGGCGCTTCTCACACACACGATATACCATTCAAGGGACAATATTTCTCTGCTATTGTCGTTTTCGATGGCGATTCCCTTCAGTATATCCAATGTTCGAGGTAGGTTACGGTTAAACATGAACCAGACAATCGAAAAAAGGTGCCCTCTGTGAAATGGATCCAATCTGCAGCTCAGATCTCATCAAATATCACTATTTGGGATTCGTTCAAGTTGTGGCAGACATGACAGGAGGCCGCTCCGCACGCACGTGATCTTGTTTCTCGCGATTCGTTCATTATGATCTTTGCTGAATGCGCTGGTGAGACTTCCGCTCACGAATGTTTTACATCCCAATACATCTTGCTCATTTCAGTAAGGATCGGAAGGTTTCAATAGCCCATCAAGAAAGCCCGCATATTTCACTTCCCAACTGCAAAGATCGAAGTCCGGGGAAGCAAACCTCGTGTAGGCATGTCGTGGTGATCATGATTGAACTCCGAATCTTGCGCATATCGCACGCCTCGAAGGCCGAGCGGAATTTTCCAGCAGGCAATCGACTTGACCAATGTTTCTCCCACTTACAAACAATCTGATAGGAAAGCTGATGCACTTTTCCGGATTTTATTTGAGTTTGCCATAATATTCATCGTATTTTTCATCATGGAAACCTCCGGCTCACAGCAACGTCTCAATGGTTGAAGAATATTTTTTGGCCGTTTTGTAGGGGAAACACACCGTATTTCTCCAATGATTTCGATTCGGCAAACTTGACTTGTGCACCATATTTATTACAGCGCTGGACGACGTCAAGGGGAAGTTTTCAGCTGCTTGAGAACGGTCTGGTTGCGTCTCGTCACAAATTACTCCATCCACAGCCTTACGACTCTTTTGCAATTTTGAAATCGCACATGAGGGTCTTGAATTGTATCATTCGACGCAATTGTGAAAGAAACTAAAATCATCTTGTGGCTTGTTCTTCATTTCGGGACGTTTTACCTCCTCTCGTTGTGATGGTGCTGGTAAGCTCGGACTCAAAATTATTAGGGACCTTTGTCCATGTTTAGAATATTTCTCTGGCCTATTCTAAACTTGGATATTACAGTGGAATTTCTTGAATCCAAACGCGGGCCTTTTCGTCTGCTCTTCAGGCAGAAAACGGACTTTGCTTTTCGGTAAATTGCTGCGCTTTTTGCAATCTGCCACCCAGCCTTTAGAGCTTAGACGCTATAATTCCGATAGTGCAGCCTCTCCATGCTGCGCAAGGAGCTCGTCGACATTTTTTTGTATTTCTGTATCAATGTCCCGCAATCCTTTCTGATTTTTCTGGACTATCCTGTCCTCTATATACGTTTTAGGCAGAAACATTATTCTCTCTCCGCCATGAGGCGAACCACTTTCGAGTATTCACACTGTTGTCGTTCAGTGCTGCAATCAGCTCTTCTTTATGCTCCATCCAGTCACGGATCGTGGTTTTGCCTTGAAGGTTGTACTTTTTCAAGACCCATTCGTGGCCTGCGACAAGTTGATGGGGTTTGGTGTTAGACAGAATCGCGATCCTCCCGAACTCCGAATTAGATAACAGATCCGTAAATGGGAAATCCGAGACCGAGGGTTTAACCTGCCAGTGTGGCTCTCCGTCATTTATTAATAATAGGAAACACAATAGTAACAAAACCCTAACCCCAAAGAGTCCCTAACAGCTTGAGCACTGTAACGATTCTTCATGTACGGTAATGGAAAGGTAACAGCAAAGGTAACGTGAAGTTACACCTGAGTGAAGGACGGCATTTGCACGTCCTTAAAGCAGCTGCTCGACTTTACGCAATACTCGATTCAATACAATGAAGAGGAAATATCCGATCTTGGCGAGTACGCCAGATATTGGAGCTGGAAGGAATAGAAAGCAGGCCCAACAGCATAGTAAGCACGGAAACCCTACAGCCATCATGAAGATCTTCAACAGTTTCGGAAAGAGTGCGTCAGGATTTCGCGATGTCAAATGCAATGCCGACGATGATTGCTGGTGGAGTTTATCTGTAGCAAACGTGAGACAGCGAATCCGAGAAATGATAAATCGGGGCCCTCAGAGAGCGAAAACCTTTTAAATCTGAAAAAGCTAAATAGATTGTGACCTAGAAATGAGGGAGAAAGATTCCGTCTAGTGACAGTTAGCGGCGACTTCGAGATGGAAACGGTGGCGTGAGAACAGGCAGCGAAAGCAGCGATAAGAACCAGGACGAAGACCACCAATCGGGCAGGCTGGAAATTGATCATTTCCGGATTTGATGGCGGAGACCCCAAGTCCGCCAATGACACAGCGATCGGTCATTCCAAACCCTAAAACAAGAAAGTAAACAAGTATTTTTTAACAATTTTTCAAAATTATTTCTAAATTTTGGTATAAAAATTTGAGAGTTCTATAACGAAACAATGCTATGAATTTGATGATCCTACTCGGTCCTGCTCATTCACCATTGCTGTCTTTTAGCCGCATTTTCCAGCATTGTTTCAGCATTCAGCATTGTCTAATTAAGATTCTACGAAGACGTAATAACAGAGCTGCTGATTGTTCATGCAGCTTTGCGCTACCATCTCGAAAGCTCTAAAGAACCTGGGAAAAAATATTTCTGAACCTCACATCAAGAGCTTACGATCAGAGACTTCGCCTGGCTATGTTTAGATACACTTAGTTAGGGTTTGAATTTCACTTGGTTGAGATATGCTGTAATTATGTTATCGAATCTCTGTTGAAAAACGCTCGATTATCATTACAGCAAATCGCTGGGTTGTTGGTATCGCCCCCAAATTCGAGCGAGGAGCTCGAGTCCAGCCTGGGATCGGATCAGTGCCGTGGCCATTTCGAGAACATCAGCGGGATGAACATGGCACAAAGCCAGGAAAGGATGACAAGGTGAAGAGCGATACAGAATAGGAAAAGTTGCAATGGCGAGATCAACGAACAGCAGGCAGCTTGTTGGCCCAGATCCTCTAAAAGATCGTTGCAGAGCGGTGTCCGATCATGATGGTCGTGGATCTCACTGACCTAGGAATGAAGGGGAATCGGGTCGTCGTGAGACGGACACAGCCGAGTCGCGACTGCCGACAATACCGAGCGCCATGGCGAACGATGCGACAGCGATCAGCGGGAACATTCTCTCGCAAAAAATTCAAAAGGTGAGTTCGGCTCCCGCTCACGCAGGCGAGAATTCACCCGTATCCGTCCGATACCGTTCAGTGCCACGGCAGCCGCCAACTCCTCATCCTGACTGATGACGGTTTCGACAGCGGGATCGGCAGCAGGTTGCTCGACAGGAGCATTACGAGGCTTCCTTGGAACTCGTTCGCCATCCTCCATGAACACGTCAGGATCAATGGGCACATCACGCCGCCAGATCGGATCGTCTGCATCGTAATTCACATTGACCTTGTGCTCCTCGTCAAAAGCGAACCAGCCCAGAGTGTCTTTGATAAACCGGCGTCAGGCGAGGGCTGCGCGGGTCTTTTATATGGGCGTGCCCTAATAAAACGCGCTCGCGCAACCCCCTCGCGACGCATTTTTGGGGTGCGTCGTGGATCGAATGGGGTGCGTCGCCATACTCCTACGATGCACTTCATCGATGACGAGGCGGAGGAACGTGAAGTCCGTGCCGAGGATGAAGATGTGGATCCGACGAAAACTAGGGTGCGATCGATAGTGTTTACGTTATTTGTGAACCAAGACATTTGGCTGGACGACGTTAATCTGGGACCGGCGCCTGTCGGTGATGTTCCGGATGCTGAGAAAATTGTGAGATCGGTGAAGCGCAAGTATTTATTGTACGGGCGTGAAATTTGTCCAGAGACCGGAAACTTCCATCTGCAGGGCTACATGCAGTTCCAGAATTCGAGGTCGTTCCAGGCAATTCACAAGGATTTCAAACCCTACAAAGTTTGGATAAAACGTGCGTATGGTAATGCCGCGGCGAACCGGGAGTATTGCACGAAAGGTGGCGATTTCTTCGAAGCCGGCAAGAGGCCGACCGACGGGACTGCGGAAGGCGGGACCAGATGGGACGAGGCTCTGGAGTTGGCGCGCAGTGGTCGTATCGATGAAGTCGATGCTCAGACGCAAGTTTCGTGCTTCCGGTCGTTGGAACGGATCGCGGAGCGAGCCATGTTCTTGAAGCGTTTGCCGCAGTTGGCGCAACCACGGTTGTGTGGTCCGACCGATTGCGGGAAAAGTTCGGTTATTTCGCGTTTATTTCGATGGCAGGACGATGTTTTCGACAAACAGCGGAACCGGTGGTGTTGCATGATGATCTCCAATATTTCGATCTCACGCTTGAGTTGGAAAGTCTTAAAGAAGATGCAAACTATGGTTTGTTGGAACATTTGGACACTGTTCATCAGTGTTTGCTGCTGCAACGCGATATTCGGCGCAAATGGTCTCTGCTGAAGTTGGAGGCGCAGCGACTGGCCCATTATCTGGATTTTCATGGTGGAAGGTTGCCGCGAGAAATCCAAGTCAAGATTGCCGACTATATCGGGCCCGTCGATCTGAACGTTCGTGATCTGTTCCCTGTGTTTCCCTTTTTTTAATAAAGGGTGCTTATAAACAAAAAGCGGAGGAACGTGAAGTCCGTGCCGAGGATGAAGATGTGGATCCGACGAAAACTAGGGTGCGATCGATAGTGTTTACGACGAATAGAGATTCTGTGGGTTGAAATTTTTGGATTCAGCATTGTTATTGCGTAGTTATAACGGCGAAAGTTATCACAATCAGTTGGCATAATGGCAAAACTAAACCGCTTTTTAAAAGGTGCGCACAAATGGTTTATGCGTCAGTGACGCAGTTTTTTAAAGAGCTTTTCACCCTCTGACTTCTTGTATCGCTTTCTCACCACATTGGCGAGACGCAGCAAGAATGCGATCGTTCTTGTTCCAAGGCCACGTCCTAATGCTGCAGCTTCTGTTCAAGTGCTTGCCGTTACAGCACAGTCGTCCTCAAGCATGCTTCTTCTTTCTTTCACTTTTACGGTATTTCAATACATCGGAAGGTTTTATTCCGCTCCGACTTTCCTGAGTGTTGAAGTCAGGAAATCATCTCACTCTAGAGGGCGCAGCCCATTTTCCAGTCAATTGAGCGACGGATATCCGTCGACGGATGCGCGGCCATTTATCCGTCAACCGATAAAGTGACTTTTACAGAGTTAAGCAGTCCGCAACAGTATATTGGGAGATCCGAGACCGAGGGTTTCACCTGCCAGTGTGGCTCTCCGTCATTTATTAATAAAAAGTGCCACAATTGTAACAAAAACCCCGAAAGAGACCCTCTGAAAACTGTAATGATTCTTCATGTACAGTACTGGAAACGTAACACCAAAAAGGTAACGTGAAGTTACATCTGAGTGGAGGACGGCAGTTGGTCCAGGTGCATTGCAAGTGCTTGATGCAGCTGACTGAATCTACGATAAACTCGATACGATACAGTCCAGAAGAAAATCTGGGAGAATGCGCCGGATATGGAAGCTGGTCTAAATAGAAACCAGGCACACCAGGATAGTATCCACGGCAAACCGACAAATTTGATGACGATTCTCAACAGTTGCTGGAAGAGGGCGTGATAGCTTCGCGAGGTCGCTGGCGATGACGACGACGATTGTTGGTGGAGTTGGTCTGTAACAAACGTGAGACAGCAAATCCGAGGGCTGAGAAATCGAGGCGTTGAGAGAGTGAAAACGTTTTAGATTTTAAAAATTTAAACAGATTGTGACCTTGAAATGAGGGATAATCATGACGTCTGGTGACAGCTAGCTGCGATTTCGGGATGGAATCGGTGGCGTGAGAGCAGGCAGCGAAAGCAGCGATAAGAACCAGGACGAAGACCCCCCAATCGGGTTGGCTGGAATTGGAGCATTTCCGAGTTTGATGGCGGAGACCCGAATTCCGCCAATGACACAGAGATGGGTCTTTTCAAACCCTAAAACCCTAGATACCACCCAAGAGCAGCGAGGAGGCCGCGTCCCACGACCAGTTATCATATCGTCGAACGCACTGCTGTCAAGGGGTCATGCTGGTCCCGAGATCGCTGCGTCTGGCCGGCATCCCGATCACGGCGACGGTAAGGTCCCTGTATGGGCCCAGTCCTAGCGGTAACGTCAATCCTGTATCGTAACCACCCGTTTCCACTGCTGCTTCTGTTACCGATTTCTCACATTTTCCTATCCAAACGCTGGCTCCGTTTACGCTGCTAATCGGTGTGCTTGACGACAGGGTTCGATTCCGCCACGTTCGTCAAAGAGGTCGTACAGGATCATCCCATCGTGATCTTCAGTAAGACTACCTGTGGGTATGTCTGCGTCGTATTGTGCTCTCTTTTTGTTGTCTTTTTCTTTTATGGTGACTTCGTCGATACAATATTCAACCAATTTATAGAGAGAAATGTTCCTCTGTGGTCTTTCTTCAGCCAAAACGCTTTGTTCTCGAGTTCGCCATTCTCAGCGTTCCTAATTTAGATTTGTTCAAAATTCTTCCAAAATTGAAATGCGTTTTTATCAACCGTCTTGACTTTTAGGTATTGTTCGGAAGCGAAAAAGTTCCTGAAATCCCATCAGCTTCCGTTTCATGCCATCGAGCTGAACCTTCACGATCACGGCGCCGATATCCAGGACGAGCTACGCCAACAGACCGGGCAGCGCACCGTCCCCAACATCTTCGTGGGCGGCGCCCATCTCGGTGGCTCCAGCGATCTCCTCAATCAGTATCGATCCGGGCAGCTGAAGACCAAGCTGGCTGCTGTCGATCTGCGAATCGATTAGCTGTGATAAACCGCTTAATGTTCAGCACATTCGCATCAAGAACGCAGAGAACGTGATAATCAGATTGTATTGAATACAGAGTCGGATGAATCATCAGAGACGATGACATCCAGATCGTCATTTGAGCCAACAGACGACGCCTCGTCATCAAGGCTGTCGTTATCTCGGTTCGGAGCCACGAACAATGCATAGGGCTGCACATCCGACGACATCTTGTCGAAGATCGTTTTCATGAGAACTTTGACGTGTTCCGGCATGAAGTTCGAATCCGATTCGGGAATCGCGAGACGATTCTGCATGATCAGGCGAATGAGGTTGTCGTAGCCTTTCTGGGCGCTGATCGTCTTGCTCGACATCATCGTCACAATCGTCTGTAGATCGGAGCAGAGCTCGTCATTGCAGATACGGTAGAAATGGGGAATCTGAAGAAGAGCGGAAAGCAGCGAGGCCGAACTGAAAGGCGACACCATATTGAGGACGCCCTCGGGAGCGTTCGACATCATCTTGACGATGAGCTTTAACAACGGCAACGAGCTGACGATCTCGTCTTCGGAATCGAGCTGATCTAAACATCGAATGCAGCGATACATTTGCCAGAACATGATCGTATCAGCTGAGAACCTGTAAACAATGAGTTCCAGAAGGTCAATCAAATAACAGCTGGAAACGAGAAACAAACGAGGAAATGAGCATTAACAGCAGAGAAAATATTGGAGAGGATGATCAACAGCGAAGAGAAGGGAAAAGGTTTCTTAAAAAAAAACAAAAAAAAGGATTACGATGATGGAGGCGTGACCCAGATTAACGATTTCAATTGTGTGAGACAATGAACGATAGATACGAATACAGGATCATTCGATACAGATGCAATATCGAGAGGCGAACGGATCAGGCGCCGGGCCAGCACGTCGAACAGTTGCCGGACGGAGAGCAGAGCGAGAGCATCCGGGTTTGTTGAAAGCTCGAGCTTATCGACAACCTCTACAACAATATCACCTCGATTCACGATCCTGTTAAACACATGAATTTGAGCTCAAGAATTCAGCTGAATCAAGGTCAAAAAACAAAAAAAACACAAAAAATAAGAAAGAAATGATGAGAATAGACTAACTTGAAATTTGAGACCAGATACTGAACGATTTGAAAGAGTTGATCGGAGTCCATCTGCGCCTTCAATTTCAAAGCAGCATCGCGATCCGATTCGATGACAGCAACGGTCAACGTAGCAGAGCTGAGCGCATCGAGATCGTGGCTGCAGTGACGACCGATTTCTGTCACCAGTTCCATCAATGATTTCACATCGCTGGATTTCAGAAGACGATGGAACATCTGCGCCCATTTTAATTGTGACAGATCCAACAACGCCGCTTTCATCGCGATGTGGTTCAATCGGTTTGAGGATGACGAGCGGTCGGAGGCGAACTGCTGCAATTCGAGATCGGAATAATCGCGATCTTTGCAGAGATGGTGAACAGTCGAGGTCAAAATCGACAACTTGTGGTCGTGGTCGTCATCAATCAGATGAGATAAAAGCAAAGAGACGAACAGCCAGCCATGTTCCGGATCCAAATCGTAAACGTTCTGCGCCAGAACATTCGCCATGGTCCAGATCGGCTTCGTGATCGTATCATCGTCAGCCCTGAAACAGCCAAATCAGAAAAAAAAATCCGTCAAATCAGTTCTGAAAGACGCCGAAAGGATAATGAAGCTAAACTCAGCATGAACAAGTCATGAGCAAAGAGACGCGCTAGAAACGATGAAAAAGTTTTGAGGAATGTTGATAAACAAATATCCAGATGGAATTCTAAAAAGCATTCAAAGAAGCCAAGCTCAACAAAACGAGCTGGATGGCATAATCATGGGCAGAGAAGCGCCCGAGATGAGAAAAATGAAACATTTTTTGAAATGCGATCATGCCAGGGTCAGCCAGAAATGTGAAAAACTGGAATCGGAGCTTACAAGAGATTTTCAAGAGATTTGTTCGACACCAATTTCGATCCAGCTCTGAATGCAATTAGAAAATCAGAACGAAGCACAAAGTGGCTGAAAACAGCAGCCTGCTTACTGGTTCAGAATGTGATTAAACAGCCAAAGATGATCTTCATAATCTGGGCGGGATTGAAGAGAGCCACGAATCAGATTCCAGATCATGCTCGTTTCGAATCGGCTGCCGCGATACGCCGCGATCCTATGAGCGACGTTAGCGAAGACAACTCGTCTGGATTCGCCTAAATACGAATGGTCCAGAAGAAGGGTCATCAAAGACCGGTGCTGAACATCATTGAGCTCCATGAATGGATGATATGAGGTCTGCGAGAGATGGAGATCGGCGACGTTGAAGTCATCGTGCGATTGCAACGCTGATTCGATGAGAAGATTGAGGAAGCGTCGATCCTGGATAAGAACGGGCAACCACCTAAAGATAAGAAAATCAGCATTGCCGATTCCAGCTGGAAAACTTCAACAAAAGAAGAAGGGATACTACAAGAGAAAACACTCCAAAAAGTTGTTAAAAGAGCGCTTGTACAGAGGCAAAAATGAAGGCACGAAGTCTCGAACAATAGAAAATAACCGTTTAAAAAGAGCTCGCATTGAAAAAGCGAAGATTTTGTGAAGAACGAAAACAGAGATCTGAGAGCTTACGTCTCCTGCAATGAATAAACGAGCAGTTCGAGGGCGATGGTATCGAGAAGATCGGGAGACATTCGGGAAGCGATCTGAAAGAGTTTGGATGGGATCTGTCCGAGCTGATGGCGTCCTGGTTTGAAGTTCATCAGAATGCGAACAATCGGGGGATTTGGCAGCTGAAGGTCGGCCACAATCGTCACGATTTTCAGGCAGAGATGGGCGACGATTTTGTCGTTGGACAGGAGCGAGATTTGGGCCACTAATTCGGGATCGAAACAGAGCTGGAGCAAACGTTCGCTATCAGGATATAAAGGCAGCAATTCAGAGAGAGCATCGTAAACCAGAGCGATCATATCAGCAAATATCAATCTGTTTATGATCAAGAATCAGCAACAGGAAACGCTGAAACTTCGTGAGAACCGAAATAGGTGAAAAGTGCAAAAGAAACAGATTAAAACAGAGCCGATAAATTAGGGTTGTAGGGTTTCCAAACAGCATTTCAATACCGTTTGGAGATGATTTGCTGAATACAATCAGCAACGGTCGCCTCGCTCAACAACAACGGCTGGGCGGGTATTCCCAGCAGGGCCGGAATCCGCCCGGCCTGGTCGGTGACGATGACGCGCTCCAGCGCCTGTCTCAGGGCGTCGTTCCTGTTGGTCGTCGCCCAATTACTCGAGAAGCATTGCTGAACGTAGCGGCGTACTAGAGATGGATCGAGGGCAGAGAGCTCAACCAGATTCGAGACGATCTGATCGTGATATTGCGAGAGGATCAGGCGGCCGATATCGGGATATGGACACAGGTCGTTAATGGCCTTGAAGAACTTCCATCCGGTCTTCAATTCGCCAACTTTATCGAACTTGAAGATCTGCGCATGATTCAGCAGAAATCAGAGGCTGAGCTCTTCAAAAAGGCATCGAATGTAGAAGATACACAGTAATAGAAAGTTAAAAAAAGAAGAAATTCAAAGTGACCGTATCAGAGATGGACGATAACTGTTTCAGCCGAGATGATGAATAGCGAACAAGGAACGGCGGGCTCGTTGTGGCTTTATGGGACGCTTCAAACCAGCGCAGAGCGATCTGAATGTCGCCCGCAGCCAGGGGCTCCGGCTCCAGGCTGGCAACATTCGACGGCTGCAGATTGGCGTCGCCAAGCTCATGTGACGCTTGTCCTAGATAGGCGAATAAGAGAAGCAGTATGAACGTGATGACGGAGGATAACGTCGTCATTGCGCGGTCAGCGGAATGGGTCAAAGGGTCAGAACGGCGTCCTTCGACTGGGGTGAAATCCAAAGCGGAATGGGTCACTGGGTCAGTACGGCGTCCGTCGACTGGGGTGAAATCCAAAATAGATGACGAAAAAGGATCGGATCTGGCATCCTAAACCCTTACTGATGACTATCGCCGGTTCAGGATGATCAGAAGAGCGTCGTCCCTCGGTTGTTATAGCTTGTGAAGCGATGGCTATATAGAGTTGATTGCGAGTGAACAGATCGTCTTGATTGTGGCGAATGACACGAATGCGGTTTGATGTCGCTCTCTGGTTATCCCTTCTTGCATATCAGGACGCCAGAGCTCCTGGATTCGATACTCGATTAAGAACAGACTCCATCATGCCACCCAGCCTGACGATGACTTCATTCTATCGATGATATAACAGCAATGTAACCAATCACCGATATTCCAGTCGATGCCTCTGCAAAAAGGTCAGCAACGCTCTCTGGCATGTCACCAATGGATTTCCTCCAACTAGGATCTTCCTGGTTTCCGGTTGCGAACCGATTCTCTCAACCTATATGACAGTGACAATGCCAGAAGACGCCTTTAGATGGTCGTAATTTGATCAAGTCTACCCGTTTTCTGTGAGGTTGAATTCTACCAGAAAATCCAGAAAAGGCTCGTCTGACGGCTCTGCAAATATGGTTTTAAAAACAGCTGAAAGGAAATCTAGTCGCCTCTACTTCAACTCAAAGAAGGTTGAGCTGTTTCGTGATGATCGGGCTAATGCAACTGATATCGCTGTAGTTCGTACATTACACGAACGTCGGTCCGTTTTAAAGCTCAGATGGTGTTAAACCGGAACTCAATTGACGATTTCGATTGCAATTTGTCGCTACATCTATATCTTGAACCGCGTTTTAAAAACGCAGGCTTCTTGAGAGCGGGAGTCAGGCTAGCGGTCGTATTGAGTCGAAATGAAACTGACAATCTCGAAGCAAACTAGTTTCACCAAAAGATGCCATCTATCAAGGATGCGAGATAGCACAGAAACTCTCTAAGAAAACAGCAATTTTGATAACTCTGGAATAAATACAATTCAATATTACAACTTTTCGACCCCGGAATCAGACTTAATGGAGAAGTCGTTTTTGGAATCGAAAGTCTCGCTCTTGCTTGAAGACGGCGATTTCGATGTTGAAGGTGGGATCAGGTCGTGTGGATGACCGGAAGTCTCTCCATGTCGAAAGATATCTTCAAAAATCGATGTCACACTAGATGGAGCCTTGTCTACAGGAAGCAGATAGCCCTGCATATGTTTAGGCACATTCCCTAAGGCATTGCAGTAACTCTGAATCCAATCCGTACGGGAGGGGAAGAACCATTGAGCTCCCAAGGCATCCATTTCCCGGAACATACTGTGAGACCACCTGGCAAAAGATCGTCAGAAAAGATCGAGATAGCCGGCATTTGAACCGGTAAACAGGAGCAAGAGTGACAGCTTCAAACTTCAAAATTGTGAAAGACTTACACGCTCGTCTTGTCCAAAATACCACTTCCAGCAACATTAGCTTCCTTTATTCGATGCAAGAGAAACAATCGCATGGCATTAAGCACGTCGTTTCGTTCCAGATACCGGATCAATGCGTTTCGTGAATTGTGATGATTCCTAAATGGGGAGCTATTGAGACATGGCAATTGGCGGAATAAGAATGTAGAGATTATACTCAATAGGAAAAACCTGAAAAAATATTACTTTGGTGGGGAGCTGGAACTAGATCCATCATTGAGAAGAGAATCTCGACGATGCCTTGGCACTATCCTCTTGATAGTAACAGTCTCTTTTCCAACAAGAGATTCTAAGGGAAGTTTCTCATGGTAAAAATACCTATCGATGGAATCAGTTATGGAATTTTGCAGGAACACAAGAGAACAAAAAAGCATAGGTAGGTACCATAGCAAATTATAGAAGAGAACCGGGTAAGAAGAGCGGAAGTGTTTTGGAGAAAAAGCATCTTTGGGTGCGGCCGCCACGGCCTTCTCGAGCCTCGTTCTCAAAACCAATGGTGATAGGTAAGGGAGGGACAAGGACTCTGTGAGCCCATTTAGTATAAAGTTTTTTAAGCCAGTAAAGTTTTGCATGCACGAAAAGGAGAATACGCATACCTTTTCTTTGATTGGTGAATGTTAAACGAATGCTCAGCTCTGGTTGAAAAGAAACGGATTGGCAGACAATACACCTGGATGTTTCTAAGTCAGAATCGTCACTCCATCCTGACATGATTTCGCTATCTGATAGCTGAGCATGTGAAATTAACTAAATGTTGAGGATCAAATAGTTTGGAAACCCACCCTTGAGTTGCATCCAGTACATATGGATACAGTTGACATATAAACCAAGGACCAATCGACAAATTCAGTCGACAAGGGTTTTGCGGCCATCGAAAGATAGTCTAGGAGCAGGCTAGCTGCAGCTCCAGTTATTGATGGCTTTTTAAAATCTTCAACAGCATGACGAGTATGCGGTGATATAGGCGCTTCTGTTACTGCTGCTGTGAACAAAGCATAGGTCACCTTATCCAGTATTAGCAGAGAATTGAAAGAATCAGTAAATTTCAACCTGAGTAGGTTGAATACCATTATCCTTCATTTGTTGCAAGACCATACGAGCAGATTCAGCATGGCTGAATTTGGCACAAAGTTTCAATAACGAGCGATATGTCGATTCATCAGGATTTAAACCCGACCTGAATATAACTTCTTTCAGAATTTGGCAACGTTACAAATACGACATTCATGTAAGAAGACATAGCCAGATTGACCATTGAAAGCAAATATCGAAACTTGTGATAAAACTGGAATCAGTAATTGAGACCGACTTTTCTGTTCGTCTTAGAATATCGAAAGCACCATCAACGATGGTACCATCAATTGATGCATCCCAGTCAACAGACAATGACTGCAAAAGGAACCAGGCACTGTACACCAACATTAGAAGATGCCTAGCCCACTCGATGTTGGATTGGAAAGAGGACGAAAGACACTCCAAAGAGCGCCTGTGTAAGAATAACGCATTGGTCACTGGCTTCGATTGGAAAAATGCCTAAGCAATCGTCAACATCCATAGTTTCGTAAAACAAACACACTGAAGCAAAACTAAAAGCGATAAATTGATAATTAAAAAAAATCAGCACCTGTTTAAAAGATGCATCCAAATCATCTTGGGAATCATCACATCTCCTGAAATTTTCTGCGACAATGGGGCGCGGTTCGTACAGAAACGATTCATTCAGAATGGGAAATGATGGGTATGGAGTGAACATCTCTGTTTCTGGAAAGATCCATTCAATAAAAGACAATGAGCAGCGTAAAGAACG
>RBZT01000555.1:2631-20259 GCA_003693705.1 Polymyxa betae
ACCTGAGGGAACGCACAATGTTCGATACCCGGCACTTGGCCTGTTATGTCCATCATATAACTAGATAGAGTGTAACAAAATAGTGTCATACATATTCAGTGAAGTCCGAACCCGCTCCTTACTCGATCTCTCATAGATTTTGTCCTAATATAATGACAGCGGTGCTAATTGTAACGATGATTCTGGTGGCGGTGTCGGCCATGAACATCGAGCATGAGGGATGCTGCTTCAAGAGCTCCCAGGACCCGAACCGTGTTCGGTTCACTCGTAATGAGATCCTCGAGGACTCCTCTCCTAATGAGATTCTGGAAGCAGTATTCCGCCATGCCAGGCCGGACCCGTTCCTAATGGGAAGGCTCGCGCTGGTCGACAAGGAACATTTCCGAATGGTCCGGGAGCTCCTCCCCTGAGCCGGATCGTTATTCAGCTACCGACCTCCAGAGACAATTTCATCCGTGACATCAAATGGCTGATCAATATATGCAGAGATCGACCGAGTAATATCGCCATCTTGAACGATCTCTTAACAGAAGAGACGGCGCCTCTGTTCATGTATAGGCTCCTGTCTATTGTTATACATAATCCTGATGTGATCATAAACCTATTCGACCTGATCGGTGAGACCGAATCTGTGGCCGAATTGACGCCTGGATGGGTCCTGGCCGTCCATCGCCGCTTCTGCTGTCTTTAAAAAATGCGAACGACCCTGTAAGACTGATGTGCCTTCATCTGCTGAACAAAACTCCCTCCAAATGCGTCTATCGCTCTATCAATGATATTCCGTCTGATAATCTCAACACAGTCCTTCATTATGAGGACCTCACTCCTGCCAATCTTCAGATCCGTGTGCGGCTTCCGGACCCATTCGCAGGGATCAATCCATTGTCGGTTTTTGATGTCTCGTCCGTAATCTCCGAGGAGCATGGTCACCATCTCCGAGCACGGCCCATACTGGCCCGTCGTCTGTTCTTCCTCGGAATGCCGATATATCTATATTTCGCCTTCTTGCAAACAATCTTATAGGAGAGCCTCTTCGGATTCTCCAGCCTTGGTGCACATTTTCACATTATCCAGAGCTCGCTCAACATATTCATCGTATTGTTCATGAGAACACGCATGGAAACTCCGGCTCTTTTGCAATATCCAATGATAGAAGAATACTGGTCGATTTGGAAGAAATGATGTGTTTAAATCTGCGAATCTCTCCAATTTTGTCGATTCGGGAAAATTGAAATGTGTACAATATGAATCAAAAGAAAACAGTGTTCGACCAAGTCAAATGAAAGATTCCTTTCGCTTGACAACGGGTCGTTTTAATCAATATAATGTGGACCTGCTCCATCAACATACCGGCTGCGTTAACGTTACATATTTTTCAATCCACAGCCGCAAAATTCTTTTGCAGATTTGGAAGCCGTACATGACGGTCTTGCATTGCTCCGTCCGCTGCTCTGTGAAGCAATCTGGAAATCGTTTGTGAGCGGTTCTTCCTATCCGCAATCACACGTTTCTACATCCTCTCTTGGTGATTGTGCAGGTAAACTCGAACACAAAATAATGATGGACCTGGTCCATTTTTATTTTGTTTTTTGGGCAGTACGGGCCTTGCCATCAACGTCGTCAGGCAGAATACGACAGGATGTTGCCAGTCGGCTAACGATATTGTTGCGATTTTTTCAATTTTGCAAACCAGCCATTACACGCCTGAAAATCCGATACCGAACATTTTGCGAATGGATTCCCTCGAAAATCTTTGAAGCTTTAGTTTCAATATATGAATATTTGACCCGCAAACCTTTCTCATTTTTTCAGGATTATCCGTCCTTTAAAATACTTTCCATTTCAGGAAAAATCATTATCGTCCTCCGCCGTCAAGGGAGCGATCTTACCAAATATTCACTCGATTGTCGTTCCCTTTATGATCCTCCCAGCACTAATCGTGGGTTCTCTGGAATGTTGTACGTTTAGAGAAAGCGGCCCTAAAACCCTAGGCATCGATCTTCAACCACAATGAATCACTTTTAGCTGGCCGCGAACAATCGTTTCTATCACAACACGTGTTCAGTCTTCACCCTGCCAGAAATGACAGAGCTACACCTGCTCCAGCGCACACCACTTTATTCGCATTGTAAAAAACAATCAAAGGTTTTTTGCCTTCAAAAACCTCCTAATGCATGCATCTCTGGCCTGGTCTGACTTCATACGCAACTCACCATCTAATGTTCGGATGTAGCAGTCCAGCTGCTTGACGCTGACAGCTATTGGAAACCAATAAAAACTTTATATGCAGCAAATACGAGATTTCCAGTCGTACCAAAACCGCGTTCTCTGTTTTCAAACACCCATTTCAAGATCTCTTTCTCATGAGAAACCAAAACCGATGGTCTTCCTGGGGCAACGCTTTTCGCTCCAGATCTTGCAGCTTTTACTCTATCGAGGGCGGCGCGCCATCGTACAAGCTGGCCGGGCTGAACGTTGTGCTGAGCGCAAGCTGCCGTCAAATTCACTTCACCAGGCCGGCTGTCGATCGCATTCAGAATCTCGAGTTTCTGCTGGTTGGTGAAAGAACGCTTCACAGTCATTGTCAGAGCTCTGGATGAAAAATTTAGTGGAATTTCAACGGCGCGCTCGTCACGCACTCTTTTCGGAAGCCTGTATTTTTACGCATAAATCTTCTACTTTGATCGAATAACAAAGTACCCCGCAAAATACGGTACTTCTGAAAAACCGCAGGCCATGCTGGTCTCTTCAGAAAGTGCGCTCTGTGCATGGGGAGACTGTAGTCGTACGTTTCGCCACATCCTTTAGAAAACAGCCGCCAAAAAAAAAGAATATTGCAATCTAAAACCAAACAGATTTTTCAGAAGCAGAATTTTGTAAAGTGGTAAAACAATCTGAGCCGCAACTAAATTCAAACTTAAGAAAGAGTTTGATTTCTAATACAGAGGCAGATGAAGATTCTGTCGAAGTCGCAAATGAATTCGAGGGCTCATCCCCTGTATGTAACTGTTGCAAGCAGCCATTAGTTTGTATTTCTTAGAAGTATTATTGCTTGTTAATATGCTCAACATGTACACAATGTAAGATGGTAATGAAGGGATTATTCGGGAGGTCATTGATCGATATCCTTAGTGACAATCCAATAACATCTTCGGGCAAACCGATGTGAATCCCTCAAATTAATACAAGCGAAGATCAGCTCTTCTTCGCCGAAGTAAAATTTGTACAATACATCCGAAAGTCAAACAATCGATCTTGAGCCGTCCCCGACGAAGTTTTCAAATATACTATCAAATTCGCATATGCATCTCCGCCCTCTACCAATATCTGCTAAGTACAATTAAAACTGAAGTATACACACAGGGCGAAAATCCACAACAATCAGGGTACCGCTAGAATAGAACGGTTACCGAAACCGAAACCAGGCGATTTGCAGTCTATTATCGAGCGTCTCGAAACTTGTAGCGTAATTGAAACAGATACGAATGCTAACAGTAGTGGAATCTAACCTTCAAGGCATATTGTCGACCGGGTCATTCTTCTGAGCAAGCGATGATGCGATTGATGCACAACTGCGGAACATCAAGCAGGTAACAGCCATGAATCTGGAGCCAAATCATGCCACTTTATTAAGGCGTCCGATAGAGTATCCAAACACATTTGTGTACGACTGGCTCAGAGTAATACATCGAATCTACGAAACAAGGCAAAGAGCACAGAATGACTGAATCTCGCAGGGTCCAGTTTGAGTGCATGGATGCCTAATAAATAATTCATGACTAGGAGTAATTCCTAATGACCCATTAGAATAATTTATTCCGGGTAGATGGCGGGAGGAATAAATCAGAATATCAATTCCTTTGTGGGGATAATTCCTAAAGAATTTGGGAATTATTCCTATTTATTCCAAGTTTGTATGCATCAACTCAATGTCCCAGAGGTGACGATTGAGCTTGAGGAATATTTGCATTCAAGGTTTGACGGAAGAAGCGGTTTGCGGTTATCTGGCAGCGCCATCTTAGAAACGCTGACGAGCCGTTCGCAAATATTGCTTGTCGGACGGATGAACCTGAGGTCCATGTAAAGAGAAGAGATCCCAACTTTTGCTCGCTTGACTTTCCTCAGCATCGCAGACATTTCATCAACTTCAGACGATTCAGCATCTGTTGTTTCAGATTGTGGTTCGACTGAATGCGCGATCTTGAGATGTTCGACCACTTTTGCCTCTGGAGTGGAAAGCTTTAACGGCTCCTGTTTGCTTTGATGTTGCTGAATTTTAGCGACTGCAGTTTCAAAAACAGGGTCACAAATAATTTTCGCATTCTTAGAGCAGTATTCCTCTAGGCAATCGAACATTTCAATTGCATTATCAAATGCCTCCCGAACTTGATACATTTGTCTGTCTTCAGATTGCAGAAACTTGGTCAGGCTTTCAAGATGGCCTAATTTTTTCAAAAGGTATTGCGCTTCAGCATTTTCAGCTGGACTTAACAGCAATTGGATAGGAACTATATCATTGATAAATTCTTGCAACTGCGTGTATCGTTTCAGCATCATAAACTTAGACGACCACCTGGTAACGTTATCCAGAACTGGAGACAACGGAATTTTTTTCTTCAAGGCTGCACGATTCTTGATTGTTCGTAACGACACCATGATATTTCGAATGGAACTAATGACATGGTCATTAGCAACAAGAAACTTCTGCACAGCCAAATTCAGTCTATGGCACATCCGACAAGATAGCATTGGCATTTACTGGCCAGGCTTTGGTTGACGGCACAATTATCGCCAATTATACAGGCAATGCTTGAAAAATCTTTGCCGAACGTTTGTAGGATTTCGTACAGGGATTCATGGTGGGAATCTGCAGACAAGTCCTCGTCATGGATCAGATGTGAGAAAGATAACAATAGAAGTTATTGGAAGGCGTCTCTGATGACGTGCTGGGTTTATCACTGAAATAATTGAAATTTTAACAGAAGTGAAATGAATGAGAAGATGTCAGGCTATAGATAGAAGTCCGGATATTCTCAATCCTCATTAATTGATGAAGATACCGAAATCGATATTGTTACATCTCAGATCCAGGATCAATACAGAAGGACGATTTGATGTTCTTCATGTTTTAAAAATCCGAAACATTTGCAGTATTTGTACAATACATAACACTCAGCCTATCAATCTCATCCTCTATATAATATATGAAGTACAGATGTATTATAAGTATGGGGACTTAAAAATACATTATTTCGTTAAACAATATATCAATCTCAGAACGTGGTTCAGCATAAGATCGAGCAGTACGACCGAAGTTATCGACCCTGTCGGTCTTAATCAAGTCCGGGAACTCCAACGATACACGAACAGCTCCGACATTACCAGCCTGTACGGCCAGGTGCAGAGAAGGGCACCACGAATAATCGTCCGTGGAAATCCATCCGTCTGGCAGCAGCGCTTTCAGCAGCTTGCGTAGCAAGTCATGCAGGCCCTCGGCTTCGATTCGTGAGCGGACGATTTGATTGAGCCAAAGCAATGCTGAAAGAAGTAGTAGAGCGAAGAGGAGAACGCCTCGGATTCCAGTATGACGGAGATGAGATCGGAGCGCCCAAATCTGATCAGATAATCGATCTGTTTCGCTAAAGCTTCGAGGACGTAAAGTGCGAAGGGCAGAAGGGCGCGCAGCTCGGAGACCGTGAACTCCTTGATCACAACCTTGTCTGTTTCGGAGTTTTTATCATGACGACCTCCACATGCCATTACGAGATCTGCTGTCTGCGGATTTCAATCTTTACAGTTGTGAGGTGAAATATGCGGGCTTTGTTAAAGTGCTATTGAAGTCGTGCGATCGTTACGAATCCGAAACGATGCCGCAAATTGGATCGATTTTTAGACACTGTTAAATACAATATTTTCGATTATTTCGGTCATGTTTTGAAAAAATCTTCCGCAGACCGTTTAGTAGAAACTGCTGAGCAGATGCAGGTTCATTGGATTTAAGAGATATTGCTGAAGAGGAATATAACGATGTCTTAATGTATGCGAATGTTCATCTTGCATGGCCGGATTCGTTTGTTACATTTTCATTAAAGCTCAAGACCCGGACCAAGGGCTTATATAAGAATAAGAGCACAGCTGGACGATACCTAGGAACTCCGTCTGGACCTTATCTTGGTACATCATAAAGGTACTGGATTGTTAAAGTCTGATATATTTATATGTTCGAGGATTGAATTGAAAAAATGCTGAAAAAAATACTGATCATAAAATGATTGGAATATAACGCACTGTAACTGTTTGAGATTTACGAATGATCATCACATAAACATATCGCAAACCCTAATCTACATCGAATATAGCGCATACGCGATCTAATATGCAAGGCAATCTCCATCGATATCGATAAACGTACAAATAAACTATTGCTTGAATATACATCATGTGCATTATGTGCGTGGGAAAAAGGTCAAAATATACCAGGGATTTGTGAGTTCCCGAATCGGAATGAGAATCGATTAATTAAGAACAATCATTTTAGTAATAACATTTCAAGGTCTGACTGATTCCGGAATCACGCAGTCCGTGAATCAGGTCAAGCAATTCCCGTGGCTTGTCATTCCCATGATTTAAATAACGAACGGAAGAACCATCTGATTCGGCCTTCTTGATCAAGAGTGTCTCTCCCCGTCTCATCCGAAGAGTGACCGAAACTGTCCGGAGGGATCATGAGAGAGGTCCTAATTGTAACGGTAATCGTGGTGGCGGTGTCGGCCATGAAACGTGAGCACGCCGGGCGCCACTCGGAGTGCGGACCGGACCCGAAGCGTGTCCGCTTCACTCTTAACGGCTTCATAAAGGACTGCTCTCCTAACGAGATTCTGGAGGCTGTCGTCCGTCATGCCCGGCCTGATCCGGTCTTGGGCGCAACGATGGCACTGGTCGACAAGACCCATTTCGGATTAGTCCGGGACACCCTCCGTAATCAGCGTCTGAGCCGGATCGTTATTCAGCTACCGACCTCCAGAGACAATTTCATCCGCGATATCAAATGGCTGATCAATATATGCAGAGATCAGTGTAATGTGGCTGTACTGAGAGATCTCTTAACAGAAGAGACGGCGCCTCTGTTCATGTATAGGCTCCTGTCCTTGGTTATGAATAATCCTGATGTGATCAAGAACTTATTCGATGTAATCGGTCATCTCGAATCTGTGGCCGAACTAACCCCGGGCTGGGTCCTGATCATTCACCGCCACATCTGGCTGGACGATCTAAAATCTGACGACCCCCTAAGACTGATGTGTCTTCATCTGCTGAACAAAATTCCCTCCAAATGCGTCTATCGCTCTATCAGTGATATTCCCGTCGATCTTCTCAAAACAATCCGGCAGTATGAGGACCTCACTCCTGCCAACCTTCAGATCCGTGGGCGGCTTCCGGACCCATTCGCAGGGATCAACCCGATGTCGATTCTCGATGTTGCGCGATTAATCTCCGAGGAGTATGGTCACCATATCCGATCACGGCCCATACTGGCCCGCAAACTGTTTTTCCTCGGAACTCCGATCTTTCTGGACTTGATTGAGGTCGTGCAGCTCACGGTCTCCGAGCTGCGCGACCTTCTGCCGTTCACCCTTTACGTCCTCGAAGCGGTAGCGATACTGATCGGTGATCTGATCGCATCGAGTCGCTCCGATCTCATCTCCGTCATATTCAAATCAGAGGCGTTCTTATCTCCGCCGCTCTACAGCTTCGTCCAGCAGTGCTTTTGGCTCAGCCAGATCGTGCGCTCCCTGATCGAGGCCGAGGGCCAGCATGACTTGCTACGCATGCTGCTGGAAGCGCCCCTGCCGGACGGCTGGATTGCCAAGATCGTATCGTGGCGCCCGATTTTGCACCTTGCAGTACGGACTGGTAATGTGGGAGCTGTTCGTGTTCTGCTTAAGTTCCCGGACTTGATTCAGACCGACATTGTCGATTATGTCGGTCTTACGGCTCGGTCTTATACTGAGCCAGGTTCTGAAATTGATACATTGTTTAAAGACCTTACTGTATTCCATGACTAATGCTCCATAAATAATAAATCTGTATTCTTCATATATTATATAGAAGATTGGTTTGTTAGACTGTGTGCTATGCATACTTCAAATGGTGCAGAAAACGTATTTGTTTTCTACAAACATAAAAAACATCAAATCGCTCTGCTGCACTGACCCTGGATGGGATTGGCAAACAAGGTCGAAATCTGTAACGTCATTATTTACTCAGGATTGAGAATATCCGGACTTTTTCCCTATCTCTTACAACTGGCATCATCACATTCATCTCAATTCTGTTGATTTTTCATAATTTCATCTGTCAAGTGTTCTTGTTAACATGCAGCCTTGGGACTCAATCAAAACGGAAACGATTGCGACTCGAAGCCACCATGGGCATTGAGCGCATCAATCCTACCTACGAAACCGCTACTGGTGACGAGCCAGGTCCGCATAAACCCACCGCATCCCTCAATGCCGTCCTGCTCTCCAGCTAAAGCCATCCATCGATCATACAGGAATAACAGGACGGACACAAATGATCCAACAAACAGAACAGAGCAGGCCTGACATCCAATCAAGCCCAACCCACACCGAATTCCTGTTTATGAATAAGAGGTAGAATCTGAGCACGTAAACATTATCTTGCTGACTTCACGCAGCAATCAGCAAATCCCTTTCCAGTACAGCCTATCTATCTGGAGCCACAAACACACCAACGCTTATCAGTTACTGCTCATATCACAATCCGAACATTTCAATACCAGGACAATGGACTGTTCGGACTTGAAATCGACATCGTAATCCAAAATAATTTTCTTCATCGAAAACAGAGGATGTTATCACTTATCAGTTATCAGGACGTGAGGCATATAACCAGATGGTGTTAAAGTGCAACCTGATTCTCCTGCGCAACCTCTTTCCTCTGCGCAACCTCTTTCCTCTGCGCAACCCGATACTCTTGGGTAACCGCTCACTGGGGTCAGCCCAGCGACATCCAGTCACTGTGCCTCCGGTTTCCTAAATATCTATTCTCTACTAAACTTCACTTCCTTATTCGTCTCACGTCTGTTGTGCAATTCTTACAGATGGGAGAATTTGATCATTGACCAACGCTCTGCCATAGCTTTAATCCGAAGCGGACTTTTCTTGATCAAAAGCACCAATTGGACAACTCGAGGCCTACCGTGCACAACTTAGGAGGTCAATTTAGTCTTCTGAAACGAAATTGGTCTATGAATCGGCATTCCAAACCCTAACCCTAAGTCTCGGGTTCCCGATTCCTCTTCGGAATCAGCCAAAGCTCAGATTGAGCCATACCTCACTCAGTTCAGAAGCCCAAACTACCTAATGCTTTGCGCGCATGATCGATGGCATCGTACTAATCAGAACATACACTGCATATCCGAGCAGCATAGTAATAATATATATGATCCAGCGTGACGGTATGATTATGATTGAAAATCCCAGCTCCAAATCGGTCCAAAACAATATGAGGATTTGTAAACCCTAACCCAGTGTTTTTGTGACTGCTCCAGATTAGAATTCCAACTGCAAAATATGAAAACGTCTGTCAACAGAAGTCAAACAAAAAACTTGTTAGAAGGACGACCTCAACACGATGGAATCCTGCCTTCACAGAGCTTTTCTACACTCAAGGCTGCAGGTCTCAGACTAGGAAATACCAATAAATCCTCACTTCCTACTTTACTACTTTTTCGGAATCCAACCTCGTTTACTGTGCTACGCTGAGAGATTAAGAGTCCCATAAGCTGAAAGAATGACGAACACTCGCCGAGGAGGAAACGAAAGTCGACGACAAACTATTAAATCGCGACATTCACTACGACAGGAAGTCAACTTTTCTCATTACGATGTTGGGCTGAAATTGATACCCGAATTCAATGGGAATAACTGGGAGGTCTTCAAAAGAAAGCTAGAGACCCAATTCACGATTATGGGTCTTGACACTTTCCTCGATTTTGAGCCGAGTCAAAACGAAACCATTGAGATGCGTAATGACAAGCTGGCTTCTGCCCAAATCTGCATGAGACTTAAACACTCGCAATACAAGCAAGTGTCAAGCTGCAGAACCACATCCCAGATATGGAACCGGCTACAAGAGATATACGATGAATCCGCAGAGTCAAAAGCATCTGAACTTTTCCTGCAGTTCATCCATCTCCAGAAGAAGTCGACACAATCGATGAAAAGTTACCTGGACAGTGTTGTGGAGCTGAGCCACGACCTGCGAACTTACAACATCGACTTGGGCGAGTTAGCAGTCTGCGTGAAAACACTCGACGGCCTACCGGACTCGTACAAGCAAATCAAGGCAGCAGCACGGGCATCTCAGGTGATCACGATCCCCAAGTTGACGAATCTACTGCTGTTAAGTGAGCGTGACGAAAAGAATTCCCCATCGAATCATGAAACGTCACGTGAAAAGGACCTTATCAATGAAATTAAGTCTTTGAACACAGAGCTGAAAAAGTTCAAGAAGGTTTGCAAGAAATGCAAAAGAACCAATCATACGATTGATCAATGTTGGATTGAGCACCCTGAGCTGCGGAAACAGAAAACCAAAGGCCAGGCGAATCACAACAAGGAATCAGGGGAAGAGAAAGATGAAGAGGACGAAGAATTCTCCGGGTTTGACACCGAACTAGACCTCAAGGAACTCGAAAAGGCTATGCTAATTGACAGTGGTGCAAATGTCAGTATGACTAAAGATAAATCACTACTTCTCGAGTATCAAAAGTTCAAAAATCCCTGTAAAATAACGGCCAGCAACGGAGGAAAGTTAGAAGCAATCGGGAAAGGGAGTATGATAATATCGAAAACCCCAACAATCACAATTCCTGATGTACTTTACGTTCCAAAAATCACAAAAACGTTGTTAGCAACCAATTCAATAACAAGCCAAGGGTACCAGATAAACATCAAGGAAAACTTAAACATCCTTACTGAAAACGGTAAACTTGTGTTAACTGCGAAAAACCGAAATGGCCTGTACTATCTGCCAACTGCAAACTATGAGGCAAATTCAACGACTTCGAATGCAAAGATTGACTTTCAGCAAGCACACAAGCGGTTCGGGCATGCTTGCGATGAACGTCTGAGCGAGATACCCGAACACTGCGAAGGAATTGAGCTGAAAAATTCGGATCTTCGCCCCAAATGCAGTGGATGTGCCTTAGGTCAAGCGCGTCGACAACCGTTCCCCGTGGAGCGGAAGACGAAACCTACACGAAAGTTCGAGATTGTTAGCTCTGACCTCAAGGGACCACTTCTCACAACTAGTCACGGTTACCAGTACTACATCACGTTC
The DNA here is from genome assembly GCA_003693705.1 of Polymyxa betae. Classification (NCBI taxonomy): domain Eukaryota; phylum Endomyxa; class Phytomyxea; order Plasmodiophorida; family Plasmodiophoridae; genus Polymyxa; species Polymyxa betae. The sequence continues at coordinate 13,999 of RBZT01000555.1, forward strand.
AACTGCTTATATTCCAAATGGTGTTGGGTCACTTTCCTTAAAAGCAAATCTCCAGAAGAGGTAAAAGAAAGCTTCGAACGATTCTTAACTGATGGAAAAGCGGAAACCAAGGAACGGCTAAACATATTATTAACTGACAACGGAGGAGAGTATGTGAACAAGATTATGAGCGATTTACCTACTGACAAAAGGTATCAAGCATCTGCGAACTGTTCCATACAGCCCGCAGCAGAACGGGACGGCAGAGAGACGAAATCTGACCATCATAAACGCGGCCAGGACGATCTTAATTGATGCTGGGCTACCGCCCGACTACTGGATATTCGCTGTCCGTTACGTTGTTTACACGCACAACCGCCTACCAACCAAATCAATCAAGGAAAACACCATATGAGCTGTGGATGGGAGTCAAACCTGACGTAAGACATCTGAGGACCTTCGGCTGCACAGTATATTCGCACATTAATGCTTCTCTGAGAACTGCTTTAGAGCCAACAGCAGAAACTGGTCTATTCTTAGGATACTCCCAGTACTCGAAAGGATTCGTGTTCATGAGAGCTAGTGACCAGAAAGTGCTCGTTCGACGAGATCTCGAATTCGACGAATCGTCCGTCCCGAGACCGCTCAAAAGCACTGCAACAGACGACGATCAGGATCCTCTTGCGATAAGCTACGAACAGTATAGCTCTTACACTGCAATTTCTTCGGATCTCCCGCGCGATTTTGACGAAGCAATGAAATCATCAGACGCTTCCCACTGGCTCATGGCCGCCAAGACAGAAATGCAGGCACATGCCGACAACTCAACTTGGATGCTGGTAGATGCCCCGACAAATTGCAAACCTATAAGCGGTAAATGGGTCTTTACTAAGAAAGTGATTGACGAACAACCTGCTTACAAAGCGAGATTTGTCCCTCGAGGCTTTACACAGCGATACGGGGTCGACTATCAGGAGACCTTCTCATCCGTGCTAACCTATACATCACTGCGAACCATCATCAGCATTGCTAGTTCAAGACGATGGGCGATGTACCATAAGGACTTCCGAACTGCTTACTTGAACGCTTATTTGACTGAGCCAATATACATGCATCAGCCACAGGGCTTCGTTAAGAAAGGGGCGGAACACAAGGTATGCATCCTCAACAAAGCCCTTTACGGACTGAAGCAAGCAGGCCGATCATGGCAAATCACACGCTTCCGCACACTGACTCAGAGCAACCTAAAACAATCCAATAATAAACCATGCATCTGGTTTCACAAGACTGGACAATTGACAGTTTTAATCGGAATATATGTGGACGATCTGATCATAACAGGAAATGATACGAAGAAAATTAAAGAAATAACCGAGATTCTGCATAAAACTTATAGAATGAAAGATCTTGGAGAAGCTAAAAGGTTTTGGGCATCGAAGTAACCAAGAACGCAGAAAATACCTTCATCGCTCAAGAATCATATTTACTCGACATCTTGGCACGCTTCAAGCAGACAGATTGCAAGCCCGAGCCAACACCAGCGACGGGCTGCGAGATCGACGAAGACGACGCCGTCATCGAGAACAAATACCCCGTCAGAGAAGCGCTCGGCGCCCTCATGTTCATCGCGAACGCGACACGGCCCGATATCTGCTACATTGTCAACAAGCTGAGCCGACACGTCTCGCGACCGACGACACAACTATGGAGAAACATTCAGAGAGTGTTGAAGTATTTGAAAGGAACTGCGAACTACGGACTTCTCTATGGGAAATCAAGTGAAGACATAACCCTCTACGCAGATAGTAGTTTCGCCGACGACACCAACGATCGCAAGTCAACTACTGGCTGGATCTCACTGATGGGAAGTAACGTAATTTCTTGGCGATAGACGAAACAAAAATCGGTTGCTCTTTCTACCACCGAGCCAGAATACATGGCTTGCTGCGACGCATCAAAAGAAGCCATCTGGATCAAGAAGCTGTATCGCGAAATTTTTGGCCAATTCGACAAGGCTGTGACCATCTTTCAAGATAATCAAAGCACCATTTTCTTGGCTGAAAACATTGCAAACAAACGCCGTACAAAGCACATCGATCTTCGATACCATTTCATTCGCGAACAAATTCAATACGGTACCATCAAGCTCGAATATTGCCAGACCGGCGACATGATTGCAGACATCCTCACAAAATCACTCGGGGTCTATTTATTTCAAAAACACCGAAACCGGATGATTTGCGCGAAATCACCTTCCGATAACTGCGTTGATCTCGAAGGGGCGTGTTAGAAGGACGACCTCAACACGATGGAATCCTGCCTTCACAGAGCTTTTCTACACTCAAGGCTGCAGGTCTCAGACTAGGAAATACCAATAAATCCTCACTTCCTACTTTCCGGAATCCAACCTCATTTACTGTGCTACGCTGAGAAAACTAACTCATGCCGACATAGCTCAGTTGGGAGAGCGTACGACTGAAGATCGTAAGGTCGCGTGTTCGATCCACGCTGGTGCCATTCCTTTCGTTTTGCGACAGCCGCAAATTTTGTCTCCGACAGATGCTGCGGCCTTTGCTGATTTTTTTCAATTTTACACAACGAAAGCATATACGCTGCAGAGCGCTAGCGTTTGAGAAGGCTAGTGTTGATTTCGTCGTCAGAAGGTTGCTCGTGATCGAGAGAAAAAACATGACTTTGGAAAAGGAACAGAAATGATTCCAGGATATTATATATTGGTTGAGCCGCTTTTTAAGTATTATTTTTAGCTTTGCGTTGAAAGCGATCATGTCTTTATGCTTCAAATAAATTTGACAAATTGTGCGATTGATATCTCGCGACATCGAAGGATCGCGTGACCAAATTCGTTTTTAATGCTTGACAATCGCAAGGGCTCGGCTCGGCGTCGGCAAGCAAACGCCAGAGCTTCAGTCCGATCAACACTATCTCTGCTTTCAGCAATTCCGCATGAGGATGTTTTCCTTAGTTGAGTAGTTTACAAACTTGATATCACCGCTCTGAATCACCTCTCGTATAAAATGGTAGCGGAACTCAATTTGTTTCGATCGTCGAGATAAACGCGCGCCCGATTCTCAGCCAGACGAACCGTATAAGGCTGGCAGGCCTGATTGGCCTTCGACGCAGTTTCTTCCGCTCGAATGAATCCGAGGAGGCCCTGCAGCCAGATCGCCTATACTTTTGAGTCACTGAGCGCCAGGCATTCTGCTTCAGCTGTGAATGTGCGACGCACAATTCTCGCCGACTTGCCCTGTAAACAGGACCACAGCTAAGCTTAATCCACCCCGGAAGTATAGCGATTGGTGGCGATCCGAAGACGACAGACACACAATATGGAGAGCAAGATGAAGAGTAAATTTATATCGGTGTAGAAAACGCCGCATGGGCGGATTGGGCGGTTTGGGCTCACTGGCAAATGGGAGATGGTCAGTGAGCCCCTTGCCCAAATTAGACTGCCTGACTGTTGCTTCTCTTGGCGATGCAGTCAGGGCGGCGGGTTTCTGAGTCGGGTGAGTCTGCGGAATTGCCGGAGGCTGCGCCGGCGTCTCCTACAGGAAGACCTTTGTATTAAGTCCAAGGAGGCCAATTGCTCTACGCCACCAGGTCGCTTCTGCCCGTCGCCATCACCCCCTCCCGAAAGCGTCTTGTGCAGTGGCGTGCGTAGTTTTAAAGAAGTTCGAATGCAATTGCGACGAGGGCTCTGTCAAGATATCCGCGAGCAAAATATTCGTCGAAAAAGTGCTCGGTTGTGATTTGATCTGTCTTGTCGACATCATTTGTTGCGAATCTCGCTTGAGATTTTATATTGACCGTCGAAATCGGTGCAGTTCGACGCCGCGCTATCCATCGGACTCACTTTTTTTACACTTTCCAAGACATTCGCTGTAGCTCGTTTAAAATGAACGCGTTCGTTGTTATCGCCGGGCTCATGATGACAACAATTCAGCTTTGGTTGCACCTTGGCTGTTCTCGTAGATCACCGTTGGCTGTTTCTGAGGATCTCCGGGATCTTGCAGCAGTCGCCGAATTTCGCCATGTTCTCGGAGATGGATTCCAGAGCGAAGATAAGTGACTGCGGAGGTTTGATACTATAAATCTATAACGGTCTCTGATCAGCTTGCTCTTGGCCGCGTCAGCGGTTGGTGAAGCAACATCGAGATCGTTGACTTAGAATCCGACGAACGTCTTGCTGTAGCCCTCGTTCTTCACATAGAGGTTGGGCTGCGCCTCTGCCGACTGTTAACCGACTTCCTAAAGGTAGCGGTTCAAGTTTTTCCACCAACATCGCCTTGATTGTTGGAGACCATAAATATAAATAGACTTGCGCAGGCAACAGACCAGCAGATCTTCTTTTGTCTCTTAGATGCGTGTACAGCTATTATTCCATGCTCCCGTTGAGGTACGCGGTGTCAACATCCATTTGACCTAGATCTCAATCCAGTTCAGCGGACAGTGCAAATAAAACTTGAAGCGACGGGAATGAGATGACCGGGGCAAACGTCTCCACGTAGTCGATGCCCTTCTTCTGGGCAAAGCCCCTTGGAACATACCGGGCTTTCATGCGAACCATGGAGCCGGTTTCGTTGGTCTAGAGCTTGAAGCACCATTTTCCTGAGATGGCACGCCGTCCTGGGTGAAGGTACACCAGCTGCCACGTATTATCCATTATCAGTGAGTCCATCTCGAGCTGCATCGCTATTCGCCAATCCTTGCATGGACGCACAAGTAATTCGGCCTTCTACATTAAAAGTCATTTTCCCCCCTTTGATTACGTTACTGTACAAGATCGAAACTGTCTCCGAATATTGTTCTGAGATCATGAGAGAGGTCATAATTACAACGCTGATTCTGGTGGTGGTGTCAGCCATGAACCTCGAGCCCGCACGACGCCCCTCGGAGTGCAGCCCGGACCCGAACCTTGTCCAATCCTCTCCTAACCAGGTCCCGAAGGACTCCCCTCCTAACGAGATTCTGGAGGCTGTCTTCCATCATGTCCGCCCGGAACCTGCCTTACTCGCAATGCTCGGTGAGGTCGACAGGACCCATAATAAATTGGTCCGGGACATCCTCGGTCTGATCGGCATCGTTGATAAGCTTAAGCGACCGACCTCCCGAGACTCCTCAACGATATCACATGTCTGATCAATATATGCAAAGATCAGCGTAATGTCGCTTTCCTGAGAGATCTCTTAACAGAAGAGACGGCGCCTCTATTTATGTATAGGCTCCTGTCTATTGTTAAACATAATCCTGAAGTGGTCTCCGACGTATTCGACGTGATCGGGCAAATCGAATCCGTTGCCAAACTGACGCCCGGTTGGGTCCTCGTCGTCCACCACAATATTTTCGACCTTTCCAAATTAAGCTCGGACGACCCCATCAAGCTGATGTGCCTCCATCTGCTGAACATGACGATAAAAGATTTGGATCCAACCACACAGAAAGCCACAGATATCTAGACGAAGTACTACTCCATTTACACTTAGTAAACGATAAAAGGATTCCAACTAGCGAGAATAACACATTAGATATCACACTAGCCAATAATGAAGCCTATGATTCCATATTAAAACATAAGGTGGTGCCAATCCTCAATAGAGACCACAATCCAACAAAAACCAAGCTACAGTTAGACCGCAATCCGTCTCAAGAAAATGGAAACAACTGCAATAATAAAAACACTATAGAATACACGGTTCTGGATTTACAGAACACCAGAAAAATTCTTCAATCAGCCATCCACCAAACAAACCGTAGAACAGTGACTCTAGAACAAATCTATAAAATTCTTAAAACATCAATAGCTTATAAAACAACTCAACACAAACCTTTCTGGACACCTGAACTGAAAAAGGCGGTCAGACTCCAGAATAAAGCTCGCAAAGCAATCAGGAAAGCCCGTTCACGCCAACAAGACACAGTAGAACCATATCGTATATACCAAAGAGCACGAAAAGAGTTTAGACGACTAATCAAAAAAGCCAAAAAAGATTACAGTATTCAACAAATCAAAAAAGCATGCGAAGAGCCAACTGGCGCGGAATTCTATAAATTACTAAAACAGCTAGAGCCGCAACTCAATAAAAAACGCAGACAAAATATCATCCACTATGAACAGGCAAACTCAGAAGCTGAAATTATAGCTCCAAAGTTTGAAGCAATTTTTGGACAAAATGACGTTAAACCCTCAACAGAGGAACAAAATCAGCTGGAAATCGACCTCAAAACAACTAAAACTAGAATTTTAAGCGAAGATAAACCCGACTT
>RBZT01000650.1:0-53911 GCA_003693705.1 Polymyxa betae
ATGCTAACAGAAAAAGTCTTGAAAAATATAATGGGCAAATTTTCGATGAAACCTTGTTACCGAAACCGGTGTGGCAGGCCTCGCAAGAGACATGAGGATGCTGCTGGCTTTGATATCGCGATGCATAATGTGATTTGTTGAAGCTAGATGAGATAGAAAAGCGTCCATAAGAGATCAATGTGAAGCCGACAGGATGGCGAAAATTCGAAATCGATTAGGGTGATTGATGAGAGAGTTTGCAGTCGAACTATTGGGTGAAAGCGATCCAACAATGAATACTGTCCATTAAGCATCTAAGCAAACTGAATATATAATTCCAACAACTTCAGAGCCGTTAGTTTGGGTCTCGCTGAGAATGAGCATTTCGCTCGCCTGTCTGCCTATGCACTTCATCATTGTACGATCGATGCTGTCCATTGCTGCAAACTCTGGTGCCGTTATGGTTCGCTGACAACAGTTCCAGCTCCATTTTAACAAGAAAAAACCATGTACTACTGTATTAAAAAAGTATTCGTAAGTTGCCGATAGCCAAACCGCTCGCCGAATTTGGCCGTATGTTTTAGATATACGTATATTGATATGGGTGGCGACCTGCGCTGTAAACATATTTACAGGCTGAGCCTATAAATATGCGCACATATTTGGGTCGCAGGTCGCAGGTCCTCACAGTGCCACGGAAAAAGAATGGCGACCTGGACCGTTTATATTTTCAATGACAACAAAAAATACGCAGGATTTTTGATGAATTCTCTCGAGAGCGAGCCGAAGAGCATTTATCCCTTCCAAAACAAACCGATATTCGTTCTTTCTACTAGATTATTATCTCAAAAAACCTTAAAAATGCAATTTATTATGGACTCTCTTATAATTAATTTTGGGAAAATACTTATTAATTATTAAATACAGGAGAGTATTAATTATAAGCCAAAGAACGGATGTTGGGAGAGCACATGTGTATCAATTACATATAAGAGATTATTATTTATAAGAACATTATTTATAAGAGAGTCTACAGTATCAAGGATTCGTAGAAGATTTTCCAGTGTTGCCGATATTCTTTGGCGGCATATTTTATTTGCTTCGGAGTCAAGGATTTACCATCACGCCCACTTATGCGATATGCATCAATCAATCTGTACCATTTCCTGGCGGCATTCTAGAGCGCGTGGTACAGTTTGAAACAAATCACTGAAGTTATAGGTGCAATGGGTTTGTGCATAGATTTCGCAGCGCCCCAGAAAATCGATTGAGCGTTTGCGTACGGGATTATGGAACCCTCATTTCCCATACAATTTTTTTTCAAAAAAATCCAGCGTGGCTGCCTTTCATTCGTCCATATCTGTCGATTGGCGCTTGGATTGAGGTTGGCTAGTCTGAGTTATTATTTGGGAGGTACACTGGTACAGTATGCAATAACAAAATTACAGAGTTATGAGGTCCGCAACGTTACCTCGGCTGCGATGTGCGGACATTGTAATAGAGCACTTCGGCCCCGTGTATGCATTGAAAGTTGCACCGTATTAGAGCAGTCCGTAAATAAAAGTTTGAATCATAGAAATTCACACAGTAGGTACTGTATATTGATTGCTTGTCCGTAATCTATGCGAAATAAAAAAAGCTAACCTGCCGCTTCACGTGACTTTACCTTTCACCTATTACCTACGTTTATCCCAAAGAAAGAGGGTTCGGATGGGTCTCACTAATGCTCAAAGATCACATCGGACCTCTACATGCTGTACACAGAATTACTATGAAACTTGTCTTCAGGGAGGGAGTGTATGGGATCCTGGACTGACGTCAATCAATTAAGCCACATGAACAACTCTAAGCGAATAGATCTACGTTGAGTGAATACAATTGAGAGTGTTTTCAGCTCTGGTAACTTGACATGGATATTGTTTTTATGATTTATCACAACAATCGTCTTGAGTGCTGACACCGTCGCAGAAAGTGAGAACTGCGCGACTGCTAGGCCGGCGTCTTTCAAGAAAAAACTCCGTACCGAATAGACTTTGCGAAACATTAAATATTCGACCGGCGACATTGTGACGATGGGCGCCTGCTTCGTCTGCCCTGAGACCGGCACGAAAGCTGTCGTGACCAGGTCAGGCCCGTATTGCTGTCGATGATCTGCATGAATATGACCCATTTGTGCTTTAGGTTCGGCAGATTCAGTCATGTCGTTGAGGTGAGCTGTCATCTCCTGATCTCAACTCTCCATTTGAAACCAATGACGATGATAGCCTGGATGTCATGTATTGAATCCGTTAATGTGCAATGTCGTTGCTGGAACCGTCTCACTTCGTGTTCGTGAATCCCGTCACGCTATTGATGTTAAAGTCAGTTCCAAATGCCCTATTGCACGATTTCATTTCGTTTTGCATCATTTATGTTGGAAACAACACATTGTAAATCGGTTTGAAAATTTTGGTTCAATTTTCTGTTTCCATCTAACACTCCATATACAATTTTTTCGCTCATTCAATGCTAATAACTTTTCCACAGACGAAAGGTATGCATTTGTGCTTGTTGTATGTCAGAATCATGTACTTAATACGGTGCCATTTGCGTTGCCCTATTTAGATAATGTAAGCGGGAGTAGGGCGGCTATCATTCTGGTACTGATTATGGGTCTGTAGGTGTTCTTATCACTTTCGGTTGCGATCCAATACGAAGTCATCCCCGATAAGGTCTATGAGGCCTTCTACAAACTACAAAATCCGCAGAGCCAGATGGAGGCGTACGTTGTCGATGTAAGGCTCCACCTCTCTAGGTCGAAAAATCGAAACTGAACCTACCCAGGTCGTACGCGCCCACATTCCTCGATTGGTAACAGCGGCAATCGGTTTCGTTGACGACATCAATCTCACGTGTGTTCACAGAGTCTGGATATGGTGTTCGTGGAGAAAGAGGTAATCGCCGTCCTCGTCATGCTCTCGGCTCACCTGAATATTTGTTCATAGAATCTGTCCCAGCAGATTCGTGGCGGTGAGTGTGAATGGTGTGCTGGGGTGACCTCCTGCCCATGATTGATTATAGAGCTCGGTGAAGCCATGGCTAGCTACGGCTATCTAATCCTGAAGACGTCTGTCTCGTCATTTGTTGTCGGCATTCAGGGCTTTGATTCACTGGTTCAGGTTGATTACCGACATCGATCCGTCCGGTGAGGTGAAACAGGCCATGAATGAGATCGTTAAACAGCAGCGTTTGAAAATGGGTTCGTGTTGCCTGTTTGTTCGATTACAATATGTGACGTGATTTTTGGGTTGCTTTTAGCTGCCGAATTTAAAGGCGAAGCGACCAGGATTCTGGCCGTTAAGACGGCCCAGGCCGAAGGTGAGAAAATCCGGATCCAGGCCGCCGCCGATGCCGAGGCCAAGTTCCTGAACGGTCAGGGAATTGCACGACAGCGAGCGGCTATCATCAACGGTATGCTTTGCGTTTGTTTTCGACGCGAAACAACTTCAGTTTCTTCATTATCACGGTTTTCGCTGCTTTTTGGTATTCGCTTGTCGTTGTTCTTCTCGATCGAACTTTGGGTTTCTCAATCAAGATCGCCGCGGCATCAGAATTGCTTTCGTGATGGTGCTGACGGATGGCAGGTATGCGAGACGACGTCAGCAATTTCTCCAGCACGGTCGATAATGTCGGCGCTCGTGAAGTTCTGCATTTGATTGTCTTAACCCGTTAGTACCGCTGCCAACACTCCCTCTCCCATATTGGCTCATTCTATGCTATTTGTAAACAGAATATCTGGACACATTGCGCGATGTCGCAAGCAAGACGAAATCGAATTCGATGTTTGTACCGCACGGCCCAGGCTCTGTCTCGGCCTTGTCCGAACAGGTTTGTTGTTATGCAATAATACAGATGCTTCCATGGACTGAGTTCGACACAGATTCGGAACGGGTTTCTGCACGCCTCCGACGCCCCAAGCTGATTGTGACCTCGGTATTATATTGTTTATGCAATGGCCGAGATGTATCTCAAATAAACATGTTTGGAGGCTTTCATCAGCGATTGCAGACGCCCGGTATCGAACGCCTCGTACGCCCTGGCGCCATCATCAGCGATGGCCACAACCACATCGAGACAGGTCGCTATATGTCTGGCCTCCAGCGAGTCACAAACCGCAAACATTCGCGTCACCAAATCTGGCAGACACGTCCGTCGATACGACGCCAGCGACCTATCACGATCTGCGTCGTTGAACCTCATCCATCCGTCAGGGTATTGGACGACGCCGAGCACGGCGCGCCGTGCAATATTGAAGAAATCGTCGCGCGTCGTCTCCCAGCTGTGCAGCTGCTCGCCGGCCGAACCGAACTGGATCTCGTCGAGGCGTTCGTCGACTGTTTCTGGCGCTGTAGTCCGTGGCCTCTTCGTCAGGAAACGCTCGAGGTCGTTGATCTTGCTGCGGGCTTTGATCAAGGCGAACCAGCAGAGCAGTTCCCGTTCATCATCGGTGTGATCATCAGAGGGCGGCGGACGCTGGAACTCGCGGTACAGGCGCAGGGCGTTATCGAACTGATCAGCGGCGATGAATTCGCGGAAGAAGGCGTTGGCCTGATGGATGGCTGTGACCGGATCCAGAGATTGACAGCTGACGAGATCGTCGATGATATCCGTGACCATCTCGACATTGTCGTCTGAGATGGGCGCCGCCGGTGTAATCAACGTCAACAGACGCTGATTGATACTCTGGACGATATCGGGCGTGAATCGCGACTTGGCCTGGTCCAGGAACCAGTTCCGGGTCTGGCTGGTCGTACAGGCCCGCAGCACCGTGGCGTACTCGTCGACCTGAACGCATCATTAGCGACACGACTGATAGGGACGTTTGGTTGAAACCGAAACCTTGATGGAATCGGGAAGGGCGGCGGCCGCATCCGGGATCAGATGCTGGAGGTCGTGGGTCGTGCTCAAGTACCTACACGACACGAGGGCCAGTATCAACAGTCCACTCAGCGACACACGGAGATGGGCCAAACCCACCGAATATATCCGATCACGATGCGGGCGTTGAATTCGTCTTGTTCCGGGTCGGGATTCAGGGCTGCATAGAGACGGAATGCGAACTCGATATAAGTTGGGCGATGATAGATACGATTGGAGGCGGATTCCTATCAGACTTGTCAATACAGATCGAATAGAAGATTGTGAATAACCCGACTGGTTCAGTCATTGCTGTATACAGCTCATCATACACTTGCTGTAGATCATCCAGAGCCAGATACTTCATGATCCTATGATATGAATCCTTCCTCGCTCCAGGACGGGCCTCAGCATACGCCGACTCCGCCCATCGCACCAGATCCTCAACCTGAGCCGGCGCCGGCCTCTCCACGAACTGCTCGTCGTCCAGCGGCAGAGACGTCCTTAGGTCCAGCGTCTGCCTCAGATGCGTGTACAGCTCCAGGTCCTGGACCAGTACGGCCCAGCAGGCACACGTTACCCAGACGAATTCCTGCCAGGTCTCACAGACCGGATACACATTCTGGACGTCACCAGCAAGCAGGGCGTAGACCGCTCTCTCCCAAATAGAGGCGTTGGATGACGCCGCCATCTGCCTGCACGAATAGCGCCACAGCCAACGATGCCAATTGCCTTCGACCTCATCGCCAGCGATATGATAGGGCAGGGCGCCGGCCAGACTGACAGCACGCCAATCATGACCGAATGCCTGACACAGCTGCATAGCAGATGGCAGCTGGAGTGTCTCATCGGCCTGGGCCAGCATGCCGCCAGCGATCAGCTGCCAAACGCTGCGCCAGAATCGGGCCTCGGCTCGGGCATCATCGGCATGTAACTGTCGATCTGTATCGGGATGAAGATGATCATCTGGGCCTGATTTCGCCAATGTTTGTGAGTATGGTATTCCCCAATCCATTGCTATTGAGAGATGATCATCTCCATATTGATGGCGATGACCTTCCTCCAACCATAACACCACGCTCTGAGCGCGCTGTAACACCGCTGATCGACGCACGATACCATCGAGCAGGACGCGATGGCTGGATGTGGATGGTAGGGCGGGATCGGCTGGGTCGGATTCGTCGGCGATCTGGCCGAGCAAGGTCCAGACCGAGCGCTGGATTTTGAGGGCGGCCAGCTCGGCGGCGGCGTCTGAGGGCCGAAGCGATAGCTCCCAGGCCGTGTCGCGGACGATCTCGGGCGCCGCTGACAGTTCGGCGACGCGCGCGTCGATGGCGTCCAGCGCCACCTGGACGCGGTCGCGAGACGCCTCTGACGACATCACCTCAACAATGTTGTGCGCCTGTTAAGGCGGACTTCCTGGAAGGAGGCGGCATGCAAACCCTAAAACCCTAAAAACTGCTTTTACAGGGAATCACACGTTCAAGAACCGTTCCGCGATTTTGTGGAATGGGAGAAGTCGTACTGTGCGGTTTATTGAAAACAAATGTGCAAATCAGTCCATTAATGATACTAAACAGCTGAATACTGATCATTGAAGGTCGTTCATCCATCAAAGGTTCAGGTATGTTCTCTCCATGACCCGAAGCGATCAAATACTTTTGAATGGAAATACGCGAGCAGTCAGGGAATGGATCTTGTTTTTACTACAATCAGCTTCATAGGTTGTCAATTCTTGGACAATGGTCGTCCCAGGCTAGAATGCGGAAAGATATCTTGAGACCCCAATTGGCGCACACAGAGCCAATAAAGCTGAACTGAATACTTATAGTGATGCTCATGATATCATTGCTGGCGGTCGTCGTGTCCCTTAACGACACTGATAATAACGACCAAGATAAATTGCACGTTTACAGGTGGAAGCGCTGAGATCGAAGACGCGCGTTCTACAATGCGTTATCGAAATGGTGTGAAGGTGATTTTAGGTCCTGATCCATGCAGAGTATAGCGTTTCTTATTCGTTGTTCGTGGGCCAGTATCTCGGGGGGGGGGCATCACCGCTCGAATCCTGCTGAACACTACATCAGTATGGTATCTTGATCAAAGTTCTGGAAGTCGTTCACTGTGTCTCTGATCTGCTCTGGGTCTGTTTCTTGGCCTAATCGTATCTGAATGTAATACAACCATTACCTGATAGCGATACTCATACACTATGCGGATGCCACTTCGCGGCGTTAATTAATTCCAATTCGAAAAGAACACACACGAGCTGTAAAATGAATCTGCATTTACTTGAATAACATTGGTTAGAGCACGACACTAACGTTGAACAGCTCTAAATTCGCAGTTGGATTTCCTCTTACTAAAACAATGTCTAATAGCAGCAGATATTGTTCAGAGACAGATCGTGAGTACATTCCTGCCTGGCACGCTCCATCTTCACCTTCGACAGCAAATATCCAAAACCGGGTCTTGGACATTGGTTGTCGTTTGGTCAGATCATGGCCGACGCTCTCGGCGAATCTAAAGGTGACTCTGATCTGCATCACATCCAACAACAGCTAACACGTTTGCTACAGCGGCTTTAGAGCAGCAGCTCCAAGACCGACCATCACCAGACGATCTCGAACGTCGCGGTATCCTGAAACCAGGCGGGAACATCTCGGAAGCTCGTAGCGCCCTGGAACGTAATCTGACCAAGGCGATTGTCGCTCGACAAATGGCACAACGCCCTGATTACGACGATCTCGTCCAGGCCAACATCGCATACGACGCCAATCTGGCGCCATCGCTGCAGGCGCAAGCTCGAGCTCTGGAGCGAAATCTGCGCTGCGATCAGCTGAACGCCGCCCTGCAGAATCGTCAGCCGCCTGCGATGCCGGCAGATTACGTCGCACCACGCCTTCGTTCAGCGCAGATCGCCTTAGAACAAGCTCTAGCTCGTGATCAGCTTAAACGTAAACTCAACAATCGTCCTCCGGTTGAGGAACTTCTCAAGAACAACATTCTAAAGGCGCCGCCATCGGTCGCGCCCTCCTTACAAGCCACACAGGTCGAGTTGGAGAAGCAGCTGCGTCTCGATCGTTTGAACGAGTTCTTGGCGACACGAGCACCGCCGCCGCCTGAAGACGTGGCGTCATCGATTCAGGGCGCTCAGCGCGACCTTCAGAAGAACCTTGCCCGGTCTAATTTGTATCATGCTTTACAGCAACGACCGAGCCCGGAACAGATGCAGGACGCCGGTTTGATGGTGGCGGCGGATGAGCAGCGGACGTCGCTGGATGAATTCAGGCCGTTACAAGGCACGCCATACGATCAACGACGGCGAGGATTCGTGCTGTCGAGAACATTGCTGAAACTGATCGTGATAATGGCCGAGGCGGGAGAGATCACGGGCGCCCAAAAGGCGTTCCTCAAGGATCTCGTCGTGGATCAGGACGCCACGATCCTGGCGGCAGCCGATCTGGCTGTCGCTGATGACGATCTGGCCGAGCTGAAAGACTCGCTCCTGCGCCTGAGCTATCGGCCAGCGTTCACCTAAGAGTCGCCCAGGCCGAGCCTGGCGCCGTCCAGCTCCGTAATCATCTTACTAAACGCAGTTTTTCACTATGAGAATACAAGTTCTCTTTCTAAAGTAAACGCAGTTTTTCACGTACTCTCTCTATTACCAAAAGCAGTTTTCACTATGAAAAAGTCTCAAAAGTCAGCTGGTCTTTCTCTATTACTCCACTACTTACTGTACTAAACGCAGTTTTTTTCTATGAGAAAATCTTAGGTATGATAGATGTGAGCTGGTCTCTAGCCAAATTTTTGCATATAAAAAAGGCACTTTTCGAGCATTTGAGACGAACCTAAAGCACATATAGTCGCATCATTAATCGAGCATTACAAATCCCAGCATGATCGTTTTCCCATGGAAAATGATGCAGTTTTGGCGTCGTTGTTCATTGGGGCGGTTGGAGCGAACGAGCTCCGTGACGGGCGTCATCGTGCGGATCTGCGCATCGATCAGGATGCGGGCGGTGTGCCCCTGGCGATACCTGATCGTCGCCAGCGATCAACCCGATCTGCTCCCATCCGCGGCTTTCATCAAGCATCATATCCTCGGTATCGAGGCTGTCGTCGATCTCGACACCGACCTGATCTGGATCGCGCCAGACGCCACTCCCTGCCGCCTTCATCTATCTGGACGTCACTGGTCATCTGCCATCCCCATCGCTACGAATCGCGGCCTGGTCGTACCCGACACCGCCATCTACATCTGTCGCCGCCCTCATCGCATCACCGCTCAATCTAACGTCGATGACGCCGCCCAAGTCGAACTGGCGCCCGGCGCCGTCGTCGTCGCGCATCCCGCCTTCGCCGTGACACGATCACCACGTCGATGGCGCTGCGAGTCCTCCTCGCCGATCTGTGCCGGACTCGGGCACGGGGGCAGCACGCCCCGCGACTTGATCGAACTGCCCGGTGATGCTCATCTGGATCATGTGATGGTTGGCGGTGTCATTCATAGCGCCATCGTGTATGGTCCATCTGGTAATGGAAAACGAACCCGAATTCGCTCAGCTGCTATTCGAGCAGGTCGTGTTCATATCACCATCTCCATACCCGATCAATTCGCGGATCGTCTCGCCGATCCCATCGAGGCCTTTCACGCCCAGCTGAAATCCTGTCTCGCTCTAGATCCGGTCGTCATCACGCTCCAGGCGATGTCGTTCGCCATCGCCCGCGACGATACCGCCTTCTGCAGCCGCGTTCGCCGCCTGCTTTACGATCCGCCTCCCGAAGCGACCATCATCGTCACAGCCAGCGAGCGCCTTCCTGCCGAGTTCGAAGACGTCGTGCAGGACATCGTGACGCTCGGCCTGCCAGATCCAGCAGCGATTCTGGGGGAGACGACGCCCCAACCTCGCCCCATCGCCGATCTGATCGCCATCAAGCGACGCGCCCATCACAGCTCGCTGGCGGCGGCGCTGGCCGAGACCCCGCCGGCTACGCTACGCGACATCGTCGTGGCCGTCCCCGACGTCCGCTGGGATGATATCGGCGGCCTGCCCGACACGATCACCGCCCTTCGACAGCTGGTCCAATGGCCGCTACAGAACTCGGCGGCGTTCACCGCCCTGGGCCTGACGCCTCTGAAGGGCTGTCTGTTATATGGACCTCCTGGGACCGGGAAGACGTTGCTAGCGCAGGCGGTCGCTACAGAATCACAGGCTGGGTTCGTGGCCATCACCATCGCTGATCTGATCCGTGGTGAGGTCGGCGCATCCGAGGCCTATCTCCGGGAGACGTTCGCCAGGGCGCGCGCCGCCCTTCCCTGCATCGTCTTCTTTGATGAATTTCAGGCCATGTTCACGGTCCGCGATGCCGACGCCAGTCCGCTCCTGGCCCAGTTGCTGGCCGAGCTCGACTCCTGTCCGGCCGGAGTCGTCGTACTGGCCGCCGCCAATCGCCCGGACCTGATCGATCCGGCCCTGATGCGTCCGGGTCGATTCGATCGTGTCCTGTTCGTGCCGCCGCCGGACTTGGAAGGACGCGTCGCCATCCTGGAGCGGCTGCGGCGCCGGTCACCGTTCGCCGCCGATGTTGATGGCGTCGAGCTGGCCCGCGTTACAGATGGGTTCACAGGCGCGGATCTCCAGTTTCTGGTGCAAAAGGCGGGTCTGTGCGCTCTGCAACGTGATCCGGAGGCAACGCAGCTGGAACGAGATGATTTCATGATGGCGCTACGATCCGGATGTTCGCCATCCGTCACGGATGCCGTCATGCAGCAACTACATGATTGGCGCGATTCGTTATCGGGAGTGAAATCGGGCGAGTTGAGATTATTATAACAGAAATAATATTGTTGTTTATTACAGCTCTTGTTCTGGTCCAGTATAACAGTGTTAGACACTATCATGACGCAGAACAGACCAGGGCAGCCTGTCTCTCGGCCAGCTCGCGGTACTGCTGCTGCAGCTGATCTTCGTACTGGACCACGCGAACGACTTCGTCCTGCATTCGGCGTATTCGTTCCGGAATGGCCCGCGACTCCATGTCCTGCAGTTGTCTGAAGCAGTCCAGGTCGAGTACGGCCTGTTGATATTTGCGATGCGTCTGCAGCAACTGTTCACGTAACGACTTCGCTTGTGACACGAACGGGCCGATCTTGGACTGACAGGCGCGTTCCAGTTTAGCGACGGCGTCCTTCCGGGCCGAGAGATATTTCGAGAGGGATTCAAACTGTGCCCGACGTCCTTCGCAAAGCTCGGCCGGAGACGCCGAATCGACATTAACGGAAGACGAACGGCTCGGGACATAGATCTGCGGGCGATGTTCGGGAATGGCGTCTGCCGTCATGTCACCGACTTCGGCATCGATCAGTTTCTTGGCAACGACGAGTTCTTCGAGCGAAATCAACGACGGGGCTTCGACTTGCCGCAGGTCGTGCTCTAATCTGCTCATCATGTCTTCATGAATCATGGCCTCAATGCCATCGTTGCTGGAGCCAAATCGCACAGGCAGGGGGCCAGCACGACGGGGCCTCGGCAGTTCCGGTCTTTGCAGCACCGTCGATTTCAGCAGAAACGCGATGCGCTCCTCTTCGGATTTCTGCTCGCGTTCCCAACGAAGGACGTCATCGGCATCGGGGACCATCTCGTCCATGGCTGTTGGTGCCTCTTCATCGGGAACATCGGCGATTGCCAGCCCGAATTCGTTCTTCGGTTTCGGCAGCGCGCTCAGGTGCACTCGCAACTGCTGCCGATCTGGTTCGACGACGGCCGGCGTCGAATCGTATTCGTCGCCTGCCAAGTTGATGCGGAATGCATCACGAACCAGAGTCCGCTGAACGGCTGCCGGCTGTTGAGCTGTACGGGGCGTCAACCCTCCAGCCAACGCCAATGCATTTGGGGTCTGTACGACCCGGGTCTTAGGCGTGGCGCCGTTGAAATCGGTCGGATGCAGGAAGGCGTTTTCACCACCGTGTAGCGGCGTCTGTGAACGTTCCAGGGCCAACAGGTTCTGCGCTTCCATCACCAGCGAATCAACGCCGGTGCTGGTGGCCGGCGTTCGCATTGGCGTCGGCGTGGCGGAAGGACCGCGAACAAGACCCGGCGTCTTGTCACCAAGGACACCCATGGCGGTAAGGTCGTGCAGCTCCTTGTCGGTGATTTGCGGCGTCGGTAGGTTCAGCATCGGCCGGGCGCGTTGCAGATGCGGATCGTTAAGCTTGCTGATCTGGGCGATATAAGCTGGCAGGTCGTGTTTCTTTAACAGATCCTAACAACAGAGTTAGCTAGGGTTTAGGGTTTTCGAATACAGAAAGGTTCTTACCTGGCGTTTGGCGTCCTTCTTGCGTTCAGTGGCCTCGACCTCATCACGACGTTTGCCATCGAGCTGAGCCAGGCTTTTACCAATGAACGACTCGGCCGACCTCATCCGCTTCATAATATGATCTTCATCACTCGTGTCGTAGAATCCTTTCGGGACACGACGCTCGAGCGGAATCTCGGAATTGTAATCCATCTCCTTGCGTTTATTCTTGTTTTTCGATGGCCTTGGAGGACCCTTGAATTCAATGCCAGCCGACTTTAACTCACGACGCTTTTGAAGTGTCGCCAGTCGCCGCGCTTCCTCCAATTGCTTCTCTCGTGCCTTCCGTTTCGCCTTTTTACCTTTAGTATTAGCAAGACGAGCACGAGCTTCCGACAACATCTCCTTCTCGTCTTCGTCCATATCAATCGGGTCCGGACGGGCCGGCTTTGATTCCGGGTGGATATCGACATCACCAGGCCGAAGACGCTTGACGAGGTCGTCATCTTTAGCGCCTTGGTCGAGGGCCTGGGCCTGGTCCAAGAGCTTGCCATAATGTTCGAGGCATTGGGTAGCCGTACGACCAACGATAGTCGCTATACTTCGCCATTGGGAAGGCATGATCTTGGCTAGATGAAGAAGTTTCTCTTCTTCTTCGCGTGTCCATTCCGTTTTCTTGACGGATGGATCCAGCCATTCGTACCAACGAGCCTTACACTGTTTGGCGGATTTTCGAACGAGCAGTGACGAGATACGAGCCCATTGGTTCTTGCCGTACTTCATGACGGCGACCTTGAGGATTTCATCCTCGGTGTTCTTCCAGATACCACCCTTGCGAACGAACCTCATCGTTGACGGCGAGGCCTGGGGCCAAATACCAGAATGGCAAGATGTCGGACGACGACACGGCTAAAGAAATAAAGAATGCGCACCACACATTCGACATTTGAGCGAAAGTGCGGCGCAAGCGATAAGTGCGTAGTGGCTGAAAACACGTTTTCAAAGAAATGCGCAGTAAAAACCCAGCTTACGCTCTCGCTTTTTTGAGTTGCACTCAACTTACAGCAAGAAAAATGTCATTATTAATATCTGTCTTTATGCTTCCTATTTGATAAATGCCGTTGTAGGTAAATCGTAGTTGTCTCTTCGGGTAAAATTTCACTGCTGATAAGCAAATCGTAATTCATATTTTGCTTTTGTTTCTGGGTTGATGTTAATTTGGTGATTGTAAATGCTTGATTAAGTATTGCAAGACTCAATGAAGAGAAAGGGGAGAACGCCTACAAAATTTCCAACATAGGAAAGCAGATGATCAAGGATAACCATCTTCCACTGCTTATCAGTGGTAGTGCTATCAATTAAGATTTGGAATGCTTAGAGAATGAATGATGAATAAAGCAAATTGTTAGAAGAGTAACAGTGACGGACTTATTACACAAAACTTAATTAATTTCTCAGGCTGAATATTTCTCAGACCCATTTCCGGCACTTATTGTTGGATGGAGGGCGTAAATATTAACAGTATCACCCGGCGAAAGCTGACCTGTTTGAACAGAAAATCGAATTCTACTTTGGTAGATAGTATAATAAGGATAGATAATTTGCCAATTTGGTACTACTGCTGAGCTTTCGCCAGCATGGCCTCGCGTTTGGCTTGAAGAGCAGCGGCAAGGTCATCATCGATATAAGCTGTTCCCCTCGAATTCAGCGGCATGCCCTGGTCTCCACCGAGCAGCTTCACATCATGCATGTCGTAGAATTTGACAACTTCTTCTTGGTCGTCGTTGGTCACCAATGTCACATTCTCGCCAGCATCGGTCATCTCCAAGATCCGATACTTTTTGAATTTCGAAACTTGTGGGGCCCAATTCACGATCTCAAGGCGACGGAAAGCAATTTCCGATCCCGACCTCAGCGACTTCAAATCGCTGATCGAAGCGATCGATTCACAATGCGCTTGGAATGTGTCATCATCAGACTCGGGGGTGCTGTGCTGCATACCAAAACGACCAAGAGTCCGGGGAGCGAAAAAGTTGACACCACGAGTGGAGATCGTCTCAAGAAGCGCTGCTTGGTCATCATCCTCGCCCGCATTCATATCAGCATCGAAATCACCGGCCTCAGTTAACGCTGATCGCACTGCTTCAGATTCCACAGCAGAATCTAACCGCTTTCTTGGACTATCGTGCGAACGCATCTCGACGGCACTATCGTTTGCTGCATCAAGAGCCTTTTCAGTTTGCGCGTCATCAGGAGTCGACGACTGCTCCAAGACGAGTCCTTGAACAGCATTCAATCTTCTTGGGATACGGATCGGAATAGAATTAGGCTGCGAGAGCGGCGGAGATTTGAAGAAAAAGCTCCCAAGTTTCTTAGCACGTTCAATACTCTTCCCATCACGTGCAGCACATAAAGGCGTTGCGGTCTCTGCAGGCACCGCATCCAGATTCCCATCTTTACCATCAAACCGAAAGTGCCCTAAACCGATAACATCAATCAAGCCCAAACAAATTTCAACCTATAATCAGACCTTTGGGCAAAGCTTTCACAGCGCCTGTAGCCAATGACACGCGAGAAAACGATTGAGGCTGTTGAGATCTAAGTACTGCCGCCGACGGTTTTAACGTGGATGCAGACTTTGCCGGTTTTGAAGCCATTTCAGGTTGATCGACAGGTTGTGAATTCTCAGAAACCTGATTCATAGCTGGAACATCCGAGTTCGAAGAGTCGGTGGTAATAGCAACTCCGCCCGGCGATGGTTTCACACTGAGTTTGATCCTTTTCACCTTGGTCTTCTTCGACAGTTTCCGTAAATCGCGCTGCTTCTGACGACGGGCCCGGTGCCTCTCGATTTTCTTTAAGGCTCGTTCGTCACTCGGCTCAGGTTGCTTGGATGGCTCGGGCTGCTTGGCGGTCACAGCGACGATAGTGAGCATATCCTCATCGCGAATAATAGCGGCGCTTTCGCCCTGGTCAATGGTAAAACCACCCAACTCAATCCGCACGCCGATATCTGGGACGCCGGCGAAATACCGATTACGAATCAGGGCAGAGACATCGGCAATTGTATTCAGGTCTGGCAGCAGAATCAAGCAGGAGCGCGGTAAGGCCAATCCAGTCAAGTCACTGGAGAACGACAGTCGAATTCGACGCGTCATGTCAACGCGTCAACCCAGTCTGTTGCACAGTTAGACTCGCTGACAATGCAACATTGCTTGTGAATCGGCTGAGCGGGCGCGTCTCTTTAAAAGATGGATTGGGGTGCGCAAAGAAAAAGTCAGAACATTATTTTAAAAAAGCCCGTGGCTTTTCACCAAAGTTTCAAAAAACAATTTTCTGAAACCTGCCCCTTCGAAGCCGGGCTGCACCGTCACTCAGCAATTCCCTGTTTACGTTAGCAGCTGCTGATTGAATCGTTTCAGAGGCTGCTTGACGATGTTAGATCATTCTCGATATGAGCTGGTCGAAGGCGCATCGCGAGGCCTTTGTCTTAACCTAGGTGCACCTGGAGGACAGCAGCAGATTCAGTCTAATGGCGCCAGTTTCGCTACAGAAAATGGCGTCTGGCATTGTCCTTATGCCAGAGGCTTTGGCTATCCATGACCCAGCTGCTGTGTCCACTATCAATCTTCACAGCAATAAGATAATCAAGATCGAAGGCCTGCAGAGATTTTCGAATCTGCGCCTTTTGAACTTATCATCAAATCGAATCGACAGCATTATTGGATTGACCGGATTGGTTAACTTGGAGTCGTTAAATTTATCGACAAATAGAATCACGATTGTAACTGGCTTAAACGATCTCATTCATTTGAAGAAACTGTTGTTATCTTATAATGAGATTTCCAGCCTGGTTGGACTAGGACAAGGTTGTTTTCAGCCTACGAATCCCTGTCTTCACACTTTAGAGCTACATGGCAATAACATTGCTGATTTCGACCAGTTTCGTTTTCTGGAGCATCTGCATTCTCTGCGCTGCCTGAGTTTACGCAACGAGTCTCACTCTAATCCGATCTGTTGCTTGCCAAACTACAATAGCGGAATTCAGCAGATTCTGCCACAAATTGCTGTTTTAGACAGCGGATCGCCTGTTTTTTTCACGCCCCGAATCGATAATGCAATGCAACTGGTTCGATCGCGATCTCGGCATCCGCCTGATTATTCCCTCTCAGCTGTGGAACATATGATGCAAGAAGCTCGAATCGAATCGCTAGAATCAAAGTTAGACATCTTCATGGCGATGCAAGCTGCGGCTAATAAGCAGGCACGCTCAGATGTTGTCCCAGGAGAGCCTTCTTCACCTGTCGCAGAACACAGCTCGTCTTCCAGGGTGACTTACAAAGACGCCGAGGTCGTCACTGAACACAAAACTGTTGAACAAAAGGATGTCGAGGTTCTTACTGATCAGGACAGAATTGAACTTCGAAACGTATTAGTCGGTCCTGATGATGAGATTGTGTACAAAGACGCCCAGGTTCTCACAGACCAGAGGATCGAACAAGTTGATGCTGCTGTCCTTGCTGAGTTTAGAATCGAGAAGAGGAATGCCGAAGTTTTGACCGACGATGATGCCCGGCTGTCGAAAACGCAAGCCGAATTGCAAGATGCTATCTCTCGATTTGCTGCGATTGAGAATAGCCTGAGAACTCAACTAACATCAGCGCATGATTTCATTAAAGAATCTGCCGTGCAGACCAAAGATACGATGTCCGAAATGAATCAACTTAAAGAACGCGAAGGAAGTCTGTCGAAGCAACTGGAATCTTCCCGGCGTGTTATTGAGAAGCTACAAATGGCACTTGCTAAGCAAAACGAAGAAGAAAGTGACAAATTTTTGGAACTGAAAAAATTGCAGCAAAAAGAAGCATCTCTTTGTAAAGAATTGGAAGAATCTAGACATCTGATAGAAAAGTTAGAGGTCAATTCAAATCAAATGCAGCGTCAATACGAGAATGAATTAGAGAGACTGAATAGGTACCAGTTAGATCTGGAATCAAACTGTCAGAAATTATCTCAAGATCGAGCTGCGCTGAAAGAATTGACTAAGAGTGCACTTCAAAAGCAGAAGAAGCTATGCAATGAGATTGAAACTTATAAGCACGGGAAGGAACGCCAAGAACGGGATCATGAAACCGCATTAGAATCGCACAAGCAACAAATAAGTGATCTCAAGCGCCAGCTTGATGCGTCTGTTTGTCGTGTCGAATCGCTCAGTCAGAAAGAGTCGTCATTGGCAGAGGTAGCAGTACCTTGCTTTTACCTTCGGGGTTCTAATAATTGCAGGAAATACAATCTGCAAAATCTACTATCGAGCGACAGTCGATTCAGATCGCAAATCTCACCGAACGCCTAAGATTGAGCGTTGAAGAGAATCACGATTTGCAATCACAACTTCAGGAATCAAAAGAGTCTGTAATAACGAACATGACGGCAAGTGGCAGCTTCTTCCCTATTTGACCTTTTATTGAATTTCATCAGATTTTAGAAGATCATTCGATGCATATTAAGGAACTGAAACGGGTAGTTCGGGAATTGACTAAGGAGAAGGATGAATGGAGGCATGTAGAAGATTCGTTATATCAGCGCATTGAGGACTACCGAGAACGATGCCATGATGCTGAGAATAGTTTACGAGATTGTCAAGAAATAATCGAGTCATCCCGAGCTGAAAGCAAAGAGTTTGAATCCGTAGTGAAAGATCTGCAGAAAGAGATTGAGCAACGCGATCGTGCAAGAGATTCTATCTTGGATGAGCTAAAGAGCGTTAAAGGTCGATATGATGAAACAATAGATTCGCTTCGCCAGGAAATTGTTTCACTTAAAGCAAAGCTGAACGAATCTGATTCTGCTGCCATAGAATCACAGTCGAAGGCGAGAGCAGCTCAGGCTCTTGTCGCTGAAGCTAATCAGCAACGAGATGCTGCTTTATCTCGGTTACGACAGGTCGAAAGCCAAATGCGTATTCTCCTAAGCGAACAAGAACTCAGGAAGCAAGAAGCCAGAAAATTTGCCCGAATTTGGACATCATAAAGTCGACCACGAAAGGAAACATGATGCACACTTCTAGGCCACGTTGGAATGCTTCCGGGCCACTGATCGCGGCGACATTGCAGTCATTTCTTTGGCAATGCCCACCATGCAAGATTACAGAATCAGACGGTCAGGGCTTCACATATGACGATTACAGACGTTTCACTTCGCTAAATAACAAATCAAGTTATGCAGTTCTTAGAAATGCAAAGCAAATAGCCTTCCGTCCTAAGTCTGCGATACAGACGTCATAAAACAAACGTTTATAATAAGGGCAGTAACGATTTATTTTGACAGAACATGGTAATTCCAATCATAGAAAAGTCTGGACAGATAATCCTCTATAAGCAAACATGAGAAGATGTCGGAGAGTTGACTGACACAAGGCCACGCGAACGCTTGATGCTCAACATGATGGCCAGAATCAGAAAAACTCCAAAACCTGACCGCTAAGCACCAAAATCGAACGCAATCGTTTGACGACGATCGTAGACCATATGCTAATATAGCTCTTCAATCAATTTTGCATCTCGACCCAATAACATAGACAATTTAAGGTGTCCATGTCGTGAAAAGGGTTTCGATGCCGGGCATGCACGTACGTGAAATGGCTTCATACGATCGCATCGAAAGATGAAGCTATTGCACTGGGCAGAAGAAACCCAAATGGAATCTGAGAACGTGGGACTGACGAGAGCACGGCGGACTCTTCCGGCGATACAAAATCCGTAACGCAGTCCGAATCATATTAATGATAGGAATGGGCCTCATATATTCAATTTAGACAGTAATGAGTAAGTAATCCAAAGAAAATTTAAACAGTGAATCATAGGACGCCTGAACTCAAACGCGTCCATCTTCTTTACGCATGTCCTTTTTCATGAACACTGGTGAACTGATTGCAGCTTAACAATATTCCGTCCACTGATAAAAGAGCAGTCAGCAGTACCTATCGATGTCCTTGCGCTTGTACTTTTCTGCTAGATGATGGTTGAAATCTCGATGCATACACTGGATTCTTTCAGCAAGCGTAAACATCGTTCAATAATACATCTACCTCATCAGCGCGAACGTGTAAAATCACGTCACGTCTAGAAACAATGGTTAAAAAGATCTCCAGAAATTCCACATAATAACATACAAGCGAGCGCTTTCAGGAAGATTGTAATATCGCTTAGCAAATTCAGGCACGTCAACGTTAGCAAGCGCTCCAGAATCCACTGCTTTCAGATATGCAGTATACGCTGCATGGGCCTCCTCTTCCACTAAGAATCTTTAATTTGCATTAACAAGGAAGGGATTGAGCAAATTACAGTATCCGACGAGACGATGGGCAGCACGACCAGAAACCGCATAGAGCGCAGAGTACGACAACAGATAGCCGAACTGAGCGCACAGGACTAGCCAACGTTCCACTCGGGTCGGTTTCGTAATAAACATCCAGATTAGCAGATGCATGCGTTCGTTTTCTGCTTCTTCCTGAAGCGGATTGATCCAGCCATTATCTCGATGCATTCCTCTTAAGCTGCGAAGATGACGATGAAACGCCCCAACAATTCCTACACTCTTTAGTCGAGCGCTTTCTTGTTTGAAGATATCGTACCAGGAACAGCTGCGACAGCTTCACAAACATTTAGCATTCGGAATGAATTGAACATAAATGTGTTTACTTTCAAGCACGACGGCATGGTGTCCATAACGTTCGCGGAAGAACATGTGGGTGACAACACGAAGACGTCGCATCACGCCGAGTGCCAAACGATCGACCCAATCACGAGGCTCGTAGTGCATTGGGGCGTCCAGTGACTCCAGTTCTTTCTTGGTGACACTGGCGAGCTTCACTACGCCTTCATGATCAGCAAGCGCCAAAGGGCGATGACGGTTATAGGCTCGAGCAATCAGAGATTCAGCTTCAGCCGTAATCCCTAAATACAGTATCAGCTCAGACATCAACGGATAACAATTCAGTACAGTGATACGCTGGGTCAGATTGGGTGGACGACCATCGGCGCGAGAATGTTGCGGCAGCCGGCACAAGAGCTCGTGAAGCCGGTACCAGGGCCCGCGTTGTTGGCGTCAGAGCTCTCCCAAAGGAACGACAGACGATAATCATGACTTCGAAAGGACAGTAAACCGAACGGTCGATCGAACTAGACAGACTTTGGAAGAGCGGCCCTCTTGTACACTGCTGATAATGATACACTGATCCCCTGTGCATTTTTTACGATTAGAAAGGGATGGCTCCGGCTCGAATAACATTAATAAATCCGGGCCTGTGGCGCTTTCTAACAGATACAATAAGTGTAAGCAAAGCGTGTCGGTTTTTATTGGATGCAACCACAATTAGTGTCATCACCAAATAAGTCCTCGTTGCTAGAATATGCTCTCGCTTACAGCAACAATACATTAAAATCAATTTGTTCGAGGGCCCAAAAAGCAGCTTTACAGCATAAAAATGTGTCAAACCGATATTGGAATGCAATGTCAAGAAATTGCTGCGAAGTGTGTCACTGTAACTATATTCCGGTTTGAAAATAAATCATGTACTGTAGATCGACGCTGCCGTACAGTACAACAATCATAACTTTGTCGCCTAAATAGCAGGCAACATGACAAAGGCAGCTGGCGCCCGAAAGCGGGACGCGGAGCAATCTCTACTGCTTCCCAACCCCGACCCCCCGGTTCTGAAGCCTGAAAACGACCGAACTGACCCAACCTCTGGCGACTGCCACGACATCTTCTTCGCCATCCTCTTCACACTGCAACTAGGCGCCGTTATAACAGCAGGCAGTATGTTTAACAGATTGGGCCAATGGGGTCACCCCTGAATACTGTCAGCATTGACAATACCCGACTGGCTACGCCAATCGCAGTTGAAACCCAATGAGGAGATCCCACTTCAATCACTAACGCCGGTATGGACGATGGTCATCGAGAGGCTTCGTGGGAGCTGATGTAGATGGCAGTTGGTGATTGCGACGACGGCCGCTGTTGCTTTGTCGACGGCGCTGTTCTTCGCCGCTGTTTGGCTGTATGTGTTGAGGCAGTATGCCCGACAGATTGTGCAGTTATGCCTGGCAATTACCGTCTCAACTTATGCTGTAGCTGGGGTTCTGTCCATGGCATTAGGCCAGGTATGTAAATAGAGATCACCTGCAGAGAAACTGATAGCTTCTAGGTGATAATGGGTGTGATCTTCTTCGCAATTGCTGCCATGACTGCTATATTCTTTCTAGTGGCTCGTTCAAGAATTAAACTGGCTGTTACCACCCTTCAGGTTGGCATTTTGCACTGATTATAGTTTGAACTACTCAGTTCATGGCTCAGATCTCTACCTCCATTATAAAATCGCATCCAGGCCCCATTGTTTGGGGATTCTTCGCTTCAGCTATTCTCTGTCTTTGGGCTTTGCTTTGGGTACACAATTTTACATTTCAAAAGATGGTGTCTTAAGTTGTTTCAGGGCGTGACAGCTCTAAGCGTTGTCTATGCAATCGCCGAGCGCCATATCTATGGGATGCGTGCCGTTCATCCCGGTCTGACCTTTTTATATATTGTGTCGTTTTTCTGGACGACGGAAGTCTTAATTAATATCACACATGTTACTGTAAGTATCCAACTCTTTCAATGATTCTCAATCTAGAAATTTGACAACAACACTGTATCGTTTTTTGACAGCCTTTTGTGAACGTCAGCTGACACTTTGTTTCGTTTAGACAGCCGGGGTAGTTGCAAGCTGGTGGTTTAGCGGATCTTCACAACATCCAACGATGTCTTCCCTTGGACGCGCTGTAACCACATCATTCGGCTCGATCTGTTTTGGGTCGTTGATTGTAGCTATTCTTTCTTCTTTAAGGTACGCATTCTTTAAGAAAATCTGAATTGCGATGACAAATGTCAATAGAGCTTTATTGAATGCTGGGAGCGGAAAAGACGAAG
This sequence comes from Polymyxa betae, assembly GCA_003693705.1. NCBI lineage: Eukaryota > Endomyxa > Phytomyxea > Plasmodiophorida > Plasmodiophoridae > Polymyxa > Polymyxa betae. The sequence goes on from RBZT01000650.1 coordinate 22,144, forward strand.
ATAGAAGCATAATTCAGGTACACAGTAAAAAATCACCCTAAATAGAGTCGAGAACCTGAATGAAGGTCTTAGGATATTCTGGGCTGCATTCTTGGGATTATAGAAAATATGGTGAAACTTTTCAATGTCTACGTCTTCTCTACAATTGCTATTAATGGAACGAGTTTCTTAACAGCAAGCAAACAGACAATGGAATTGTTCTCTAAAAGCGGAATTGACCTTATAGTCAATGACGACCTCAGCTCAATGGTATATTTTGTAATTCACAAAGTCTGCATCTCCGACTCATCATCGTTGCTTTTTAGGTATTGATGATTGGCGCTCTTCCTGGATTGCTAATTACCATGTGCCTGTCTGCCCTGACGTTGCTGGTTTTCAACGTGCCAACAGACGATTTAATCCCAGCAGCTCTGCTATGCGGAGTGCTCGGTCTTCTTGTTGTCATGACTGTCGTTAGCGTGCTTCGTAGCTGTGTAGCCACCATCTTCGTCTGCTGGGCGCAAGATCCGGCTGCACTGTATCGCTCACACACGAACCAGTACATTCAATTACGAACAGCTATGGAGCATATTCGCCCCGAGGCACTCACTCTGTAATAAATAGTTATTAGATTGCATTGGGTGGCTGTTTACAGATCATTGCTGGAGCAGAGGCCGCCTCCAAATCTGCAATGGAAGGCCAGTCTGAGTTCGATTGACGTTACCTGCAGCTTCAGGACAAGATTAATGAGTAGTATCGATGAGATCTATCTAGCACAGCATCTGTTCGAGCAGCGCCGCTTCCAGGAATGCATGGACCGATGCGGGAAGCTGCTGCAGGCTAACAGCCTGGACCAAGCCGCCTGGTTTCTGAAACTACGGGCCATCACCGAACGGGATCTCATTGATGATTCCGATCTCGAGCCTGAAGGCATTGCTGAGATGCTGCTTGATGAGAACGCCCTAGCTGGGGATTCTGCTCGTCCTGGAACTTCATTGCAGCGTCCGTTGACAGCAGCACAAGGATTACGTCCCATGACTGGAATGCAACGATTAAACACAGGGTTCGCACGCCCAACCACCACGTATAGATATTGGCTTTTCCCGTTCTGTAAATCAGCTAAATATTTTAATAGGGCGAGACTGGGGACGGCTACCGATAGTGTAAAGCAGACTTTGCAATCAGGCCGTCCCGGAACATCTAGACCCATAACCGTGGCTGGAAGACAAATCCGGCTAGGGACCCAATCAATGCTTCTTGCTGCAGACAATGATAACTTTATTAACTCGATGCAAATAGACATTGAAAAGTTCACAAAACGCCCCGTAAGTTCTTGATTCGGGGTTATCGGATCCGCTTACATAGGTTTAGGCATTGGCGATGTCTCTATGCGATTATCTCTTGTACGTTGACCACAACCCGAAGAAGGTTGGACTCATTTTCACGAACATTGCCCAAAAATGTTTACAACACGATTTTGGCCAGGCTCTGGAACTTGCAATCGTCTGCGTTAAGACAGCCAGTGAAGCCAAATGGTGGTGGCATTCCAGGGCAGGCAAAGCATATTACCAGATGGGAATGTTTCGGGAAGCTCAGTCTCACTTCAAGTACGAATCAGCTGTTTACAAGATGTTGCTGGCTCATGATTGTTGATAGGCTGTCATTGCAGAATCAGGAAATGGTATCCGTCATGATCGATTTGGGAAAAGTGTTTCTCCGCATGGATCAACCTAATAGCGCCCTGGATACTTATCAACGAGGATTGGACTCACATCCAGGCGAAACAATACTATATCTGGTAAGCGCTAGGGTCCATCAAACGCTGAACGATTTTGAAAAGGCAGGCGAATTCTTGCGAAAGGTGGCCTTTGTGTCTATATTGAATGCCACTTTATCAATGAGTTTCAATCAGGTTTTACAACGCGATGCTTCAAATGTCGAAGCCATCGCAAGTATTGCTGGCCATTACTTTTATAGCGACCAGCCTGAGATTGCATTACGGTTCTATCGCCGATTGCTTCAGATGGGTGTCAACAACGCAGAGCTGTGGGCGAATATTGGTTTATGCTGTTTCTACTGCTCGCAGTATGATATGACCTTATCGTGTTTTGAGCGAGCCCTGTCGTTAGCTGACGACTCCAATATGGCAGACGTTTGGTATGTGGACATCATGACGCATCCGAAACTGGTATTAACTGGGACTCATTACAGGTATAATATCAGCCATATTGCCATCGGAATAGGCGATCTCTCCCTAGCAATCCAGGCCTTAAAGATTTGTATCTCCATCGATGCAAATCACGCCGAAGCCTTCAATAACCTGGGCGTGCTCGAACTTCGAAGAGGCTCACGTCAACAAGCCTGTTCCTATTTCGAGATTGCTTCAGATCTGGCGAATTTCCATTTTGAGCCTTTTTTCAACTCAGGTACGCCCACATATGCAGCAACGAAATTAATTCAAAAATACGTATCATTAGCGCTGGTTTCGGAGGCAGTAGGAGATCGTCAAAAGAGTTGGGACATGGTTTCCAAAGCTCTGAAGGCGCTCCCGCAACATCCTGATTCACTCGAGCTGAAAGATCGGTTGATAAACGAATTTATTTCAGCTTGATAAAAGTTATGTATCATCATAGAGCTACAGTTGAAATGCGTTCCATATGAATATATTCCCTCCTTGACTCGAACTAACAAGCTGTTTGCCATCTGGGCTGAATCTGACACAGGTCAAGCTGCGGGAATGCCCCGTACCCGTCGCTGCAATACAATCGTCAAACTTGTTTATGATTCTGCAGTGGGACTTACACAACAGCCGCATGGTTCGAATATCAAACAGTTTGGCATAAGTTTTGTCGTCACCGACAGCGAACAAATTACCAGCAGGGTTGATATCAATCGAACGTCCTTCTGCATCGAGCTCGATTAAGGCAACTGCCTGCAGCAGTCGCAGGTCCCAAAAAGTCACTCGTTTTTCTTGCCCGACGCTGACGATTAACGATTCGTCATGGTTGATACTGATATCGTTGATGCCTCCCATATTTTGTCGATGACAAGAAATCCTTAATTCCGTCTATAATCCAAAGATAGGCAACTAGCGTTTGAACATTAAGAAATTTCTACCTGTAAATCCCAACACAATATGCTTCGATCACGACTACAAGTGACGGCACGCCGATTGTCGTTATAAATGGCGAGATTGGCCACATAGCCAGTGTGTTCCTTTAAGTGGCATAACAGCTCTCGCTTTCGAATCTCCCAAACCCGAACGTCCCCTTCCATGCCGCCACTAACCAAAAATTTCTATGGCCTATCAGCAAAACTGCTTCGTTCATAATCAAAGCATACCTCATTCGGGCTGAGACATAAAGCTGAAATTCCACTGCTGTGCGCGTTGTTAACATGCCAGAGATGGTCTCCAGTTGAGATCTCCATCGAGCGGATCTTGCCATCTTCCCAGCCGCTGATGATGCATTCCTCCGAGATCGTCAAACTTGTAGCGATATGCGACTCTGCGCTGCCACTACAGATCAGGCTGTAATCGGAAATGTCCCAGACTCTGAAGTCATCTCCAGTCAGAAAAAGGATCATAAGCGTCAAGTGCCCGGTCATACTTTATCGTTCCATCGTCCGAGCATGATGCGAACCGATCTGATGCATCTCTCGGGAAAGCCACTGCATGAACACAGCCTGAATGACTTTGCGACAGTAACAGCTTCATATCGTGAGGTTTTCTGCAGTGATGCAATACGCAAAGGCTTACATGGTCAGACGGATCAGAAGTTCTGAGCCGGTACGAGTCCCCGACGCTTGTACCAACAACAGCTTCGCGATAGTCCTGACCGATGGCAATCGTCGAAATACCTCCGCTTAACTTTGACGAGTATGTTTGTGTAAATTCTTTCTGCATTCCGGTCATTAAAGAACTAATGAACCAGAATGTGGTTGAGCCCAACCGGGGAGTCAGCATGAAATCGCGAAATCGTGCAATCGCCGCCTCCGACAAGGACGTCCAACGTCATAGTCGGCAATAGTGATTGAACGCCGCCACTGCAAGCATGAAAAGTCGTGCACAATCCTCCGTTTCGAACCTGATTCGCAACGTCAACATTTAAGAACGCAACTGAGAGAGCTCACATAGAAAACAGAGACATCGCCAGTTGTCGACCCAGCAAACAGATACTCGGCATCGATAGAAAACTGTATCGCACTAACGACAGTAAGACGAGAAATGGGTATGGACGCCGACATACGAATAAATGCGTTTGAATGATCCAGTTCGAAGCTAGATAAATAGGCTAATTAAAAACTCTGCTTAAAACCATACGACCCTTACAATATCGTAAGATAATTGCCCAGTACTGGGTGTCAGTTTCCACATATGAATATAGCTTTCGTCTTTGCCACATGTAGCAAACTGACAATCAAGGGTAGGACGACGTTTCATATCTACACAGAAAACAGTCAGAAAACAGAACATAGCGAAAGAGACGTTGTCTAACCTTTGACACGTCCGCCCCAAGCAATGCAATTGAAGGGCACTGGTGCAACCTGGCTTGCACCGACAATGTATCCACTGAATGGGTTTAATAAGTTTAGAAGTTTAAGGCAGGTTTCTCCAACCTGTTCATATCCCAAACAATCAGGCGACCGCTCAGCGCCGATCCGACTGTTACCAAAAAGCGCTGGATTCAATGAGTGCAATCCATTTACAGTTGATGAGAGTACCTCATCCCACGAGAAGCAGACCGCCGCTATTCCGAACTGATGTTCTTCGAAGCGATACCGGACCGATTTCGTGCCATAGTCCCAGACGATCACATCCGATTCAACACCTTGCTGGCCAGAGACTATCAGCGATCCCTGCGCGAGGGTCTTAGTATATCTCTCGCAGACAGACAACTCGATAACAAACAGTTGCAGAGCCCTATAAAAGTAAAATGGATAGGATAGAGAGGAAGCTTATTGGACCATCATGGGCATGGCCCATGGGTACCTCAAGGGGCTAATGGGCTGCACCCACCAGTCCAGTAACAAACAAAGAAATTGAAAGGCTGAAACGTTTCCTATGAGAGTACAGAGAGTATGGAAGTAACGGAACAGTCCGAGTTAAGAAAACGGAGAGAGCTCCCTACCGATCTAGTGACATCGATGCATGTGATTGTTTGCGTGTGGCCACTAAGAAAGGATTGTTCTCGCGGATCATCGAGATTGTTGATGACTGCATTAGACTATAAGGCAAACGCCACCAGTACGACGCTCTGAATACCTAGGCAGGCGCCGGAGACCACGATGTAGTGTTTGCTGTCTGGGTGCAGGACTATGCCGTTTCGAGCGGCGCTCGTGTATCCGATCGCATGATCGAGCTCGAGAACGGCCTCTGACGCATCGACAAGTTCACCGGCGTGTTTCAACACAGTATTGTCGGGTTTCAATGTCGCCCCAGGTCCAAGCACTTGAGCCATGTTCGCCTTGAGACTGAGTCGGATGCTCTCTGTGACAGCAGCTAAACCAACACACCTGAAATCGATCTGGCGATTTCACACAGGTTACATGTTGCATTTGACTTTAGTGGATTGGATTGGATTGGATTTACTAGTTTGTTGATTTTGTCAACGGGCGGCGCGGTGATTTGACTTTAGTGTATAGAATATCAAGATTCTGTAAATCACCAGGTCTAGCAAGCAATCTCTAACTACATTTGAGATATGCAATTAAAAATATAATCGAAATTAGTACATTCCCTGTATGGTTTCGTACTGATTTTTAAACAGATTCGCAACGATGAGCAACAATTGCTCATCGTTGCTATGGGTATTTTGACAGTCGCTGCTATCACCAGCGTACAATCGGAAGCAACTAAATCAGGATCCATTAACGTGGACGATCGCTATGGTCCATATTTCGGACGGGCGTTGTATCCTGTGGGAGCTGTAGCAAAGACGGATTCTGTGGAACCACAGCAAGCATTGCGAATGGTGCGATCCGCTTGAACAAGACTGCGAATACCAAGCACAGGATCCGACAAATCCCTATCTCGTACCGGCCCCGTTTCCGCTCACCATCATTGCTGACAATGGAATTTCAAAATCCAACCACACCTGGCACAAATTTTCGCCCGACACCAAGAGAAACGACGCCAACCAGCTCAAAAAAAGTTATCAGCAAAATTTGACAGTGAAATTTATTGCTCGGGCGTTGGCGGTGAGGGCAGCGAGGACAGCAAACAATCAATAGCTGACTGGCCCATCATTACCTCGATCACACTCGCCATCGCCCAGCATGTGGCGATCAGTTTCGAGTCGGGTAGCTCGCAGACAATGAGAATGCTTCCGTATTCGTCACTTGACATATTATCGGCTTCGACAACCGCAGCTTTTTTCTCAACCAACAGCTGGCGGAAACGGTCAACCGGCCACCGCTGGACGCGTTTGGTCATAAAAGGTAGCAGGACTGAGGCGCCTCCATGGGAGATGCGATAAGGCGGTGCCCGCGGGTTCTTTCTCCGGCTGCTTTCGAAAACCAGCATACCAGAATGAACAATTTTCAACGGCCTAGCGCCACTGCGATGATAGGTTGCATCAAGAATTGAATCAACAGCCTTATTGACGAGGTAGACTCGGCCGATCGTATCAAAATTTGAGGAACGGCACCAAAGCTGTCGAGTCGGGAATGACTCCGATAACCCAAAAGTGGTTACGAGTTCGTCGAGAACTGCCTGATGCTCGGAGAAGTCGGAGATCCGAAAAAAATTTTCGCCCTTGTTCTTGGTTTTGAGACGTTTTCGAACTGCATCTATACCGAGAGGTTCGCTAACGGCTGATTTCGATTCATCCAGTACCGCCGAAGATGATTTCTCAAGAACTGTGACAAAGAATCCACCTGTATCTTGATCGTGAGGCGTCAACCGCAGGCAGCGATCAAGATGGAACGATTCCAGTTCCTCTGGGGTCGGCGGGAACATGGAGGCCCGAAAAGCTTTCTGAGATTGTTCTGAGACATCGCTGATCGAGCCGTATTCGGTGTCGTGATCGAGAACTTTCCAGGTACTGAGACCTGGACGTCGAACTAGGCCAAACAGACGGTCGCTAACGTCGAGAAGTGTAACGGTACCACCAGATTGGCGAAGAATTTCGGCAACAACGGCCTCGTTTTCGATTGGATTGAAACTGCAAGTCGAATAGACGATGCGCCCGCCAGGTTTCAGCAGCTGTAAAGCTCGTTGCACAATCTGCAGTTGGAGACGATGCAGTCCCACTCCTTGCGATGTCGACCACTTTGCCCAAACCTCGCTATTTTTTCGAACGGTTCCGTCGCCTATAGCAAGCTAGCATAAGGACATGTCGATTGATAATAACGATAAAATCAGTAACGCTTAAACAGGGAAAGAGCCTAAACAGAAAACAAGAGCCTTACCAGAACAAGGAACGTCGCATAAAATGCGATCGAAAGAAAGACGGGAATTCTCGGCAGCGACTAAATTCGGGAAATGCTGCGCCTCGTGATTACAGACGATAAAACTTGGCAGACTGAGCCGATTTAGTTGATGAGTGAGATTATTGGCTCGGACCGGAGATGCATCATTGGCAATGACGAACCCATTCGACAGCGATCCCGCTGCACTCATCATCTCAAGAATTTGAGCCGTTTTTGAACCAGGCGCTGCACAAGTATCCAGAACGGCGTGATCGCTGCTAATATCGAGCAACAAAGCTGGGATCATCGAAACCGCCTATAACGGATTCAGTATAAACTGTTAAAATCCGGATACGAGTGCAACGATAAGTTTCATAGACCTTGATAGAGAATTGCTAGGTAAAATTCGTTTCAAAGCGTGGTAAAAATCCCAGAAAATGCACAAAAAACCAACTCTAACTAAAGCTCGCAAAAACACAAAAGAGCATATGCATGAAACGAACCTCCTGACGACTAATGAAGCCGTTTTCGTTGAGCGATGTCAGCCATTTGTTCAGCTCTGAGAGATGAGGATGCTTTTTTAGCTGTCGCTTGGTGGCACCAATTTTCCAAGCCATTTCGTCTTTATACCAAGGCAGAGCAATCGGCGCTTTGATCGGGTACTGAGGATGAATATTCTCGAGCATTTCGGCGTCCTGAATTCCATCGAAGGCGCCTAGCTTTAGCCGTTCGATGGCGGCACCGACAGGAACGTTGGCATTGAACCGAAAGGAGATCGGGAGAGGGGTCTCGCACGACGCCTGGAACTTAGCCCATTCGTCGTCGGCAACCAGACCCTGAGCCTGGTAATAACGAATGAACTCTTGGCTGATGGGGGTCTCCTCCCAACGCTCCTTCTTCCAGACGGCTGCGCCGCTACCGTTGGCATCTCCTGTCTTCTGGCGTTTATAGCAGGAGTGACGACCCATTGCAGGCAGCAAGTAGTTCCGAAAGCTGATTGCTCAAATGTCCGGGGACCTGAAATATTGCACTTGATGATGCAATACAGCCATTACTTCAAGCAAATTTACATGCCGTACATTTGTTGAACAGAAAACAATAGTATCGATAGTTGTGACTTTTGCAATGAATCTGCTATGTTCAAGACTGAAATTTCAACAAAAGGTTACTCAAAATTTTGTTTTTATGTGGAAGGGTCGAATAAATAATGAGACAATGTCAACCCGACTTTTTGGGCAATGGCTGATGCCAGATTGAAATCGATTAAACACCGCAGCTTAGTCGCATCCAGAACAGATCGACCAGCATTGATATTCCCAGAAATGATCGCTAAAAATTTCATCGCCGCCAAGTTGGATATCTATAAAGAATCGTTAGAGGGTGATCTCGATACCTAGATGAGCAGAATACATGTGTGTACACGTCATTGGAGAAGACATCGGAGCTAGAAATATGTTTAAGGATTTCCAGCATTCGATCAAGAGCAAAATCTTTCGGGCCAAGCTGAAGCTGCGATATCTTCGCAACTTTTCCTTTCGATTCCGAATGTGGCCCTTTTCTGCTCTTTCGCCTTTTCTCATTTTGAAACACGCTTAGGTCGGACCCAACTGCGAAACATACAAATCAAAAACAGTTTCCGGGACGGTTTACGAGAAACCGACCTGGATTGTAAGACGCCAGAAACGCGGCTGTCAAGATAAACATCGAGATTCGATTGAGGGCAGGCACGACCAGCTCTGACTGCATTAGAACCTTGTCGTCAGGTATAGAAAAGTGACATTCCAGCCTCTGATTGATGAAGGGTGTCAACGCTTTCCAAACTGTGAGTGGGTCCTCTGACATCAACCTTTCATAGGTTGGTTTGAGATTTGCAATAATATAAGCAAGCTCATCGATGTCGCGCGTTCTAAATCCATCCAGGAGATACGAGATCATCTCTCTCGGCGCCTTCAGTTTCTGCTCAAGTATGTCGATCATCTGTCCGTCAGTTAATCGAACGTCAATATATCGGGAAGAGACCGAACTGCATCGAATAATTCTGAAGAGAATGAAAGTTATACAGTAATATTAAGAAGTACAAAGAAAAAATTACAGTGGATATCTGGTAGCTACTACCAATCGTAACCCATATAAGATTGAAGGCGCTTGAATGAGGTGAACCAATCCTTCGGCACCGAGACGAACATGAACACAAACGACTAATTTCCTCTCAGGAAGCGCTACTCGAGTTAACAGGTCGGAAACGCCTAATAGCTCATGAGCACCGTTCAAATACAAAAAAAACGGATCATAACATTCGAAACTTAGTTCAATTTGAAAAACAGTGACGACAATTTATTTTACCCAATTTCAAGCAAAGCAGCTGAACCATTTCAAAGCCGGACAGACCCTGGCATGGCAGCACAATCGCATCCTGGCCGAACGTCTGCCAGTTTCCACTGACGAAGAATAGATTGGGTGGAAGCGGATTCTGCAGAGCCCTTTGCAGGCCTTGATCATCGACCACGATCATCGCCCAACCATACTAATTGCGCACGACATCACCCTCATGCCCTCATCTCTCACCAAGTCTGCTTTATTCTCTAAACAGAAAACGCTTCACTGGGCTAAAAAATAGATGAAGTCGATGTCGGCATCAAAACAATCGGATTTGAGGTCACGCTGAAGAATGTACAGGCTGACCTGATACTCTCGGAAACTGAAACCGCCAAGAAATGATACAACAAAGATGAGGGGTGCAACTGCAATGGCAAGCGTCGAGAACAAGAGATCTTCAGGTAAAACAAGAAATTCGTCGGCCTGTATGATGTACCATTACTACCATGCAAAACAAACAAATTTTAATTGTTAGAAGAATGATTGCATTTGAGATGGATGTTGAAGCTTTGAGGTAGCATCATTCTGGTGGGAAAAAAAGCAAAGCCGTAAAATGCCAAAGTTTGTAGCGGTTGAAATTTCAAGTTTCGATTAGTGAACCTCAAGAGTAAAAATCGAGATTGTGTTCAAAGCACGACATTCTGATGGTTATTCACATACCATTGTGAGAATAGTCAATAAATGCAAACGCTTTCAAGTTGGCCGGGTTAATGCTGATAACATCGTTGGCAGGCGCTGCCATCTTCGAAATCTTGAATCGCTTAAGCAGACTTGTTCATCGGTCAACTGTCACCACTCAGTCGTGTTTTGTCTTTGTAAGTCGGAGAGGTATGATTCATTTTGGTATATTCAGTGGCTAACGATCAAGCGAGCTAACAAGTTTTTAAAATCATGCAAACGATGTTAAAATTCGGTGGATACCCAGGATCGACTTCATCGTCGATGGCAACTTCGTCATTGAATATGGAGCTTTGTGAAGGCGGCGATTCGTATATTCTTAAAGTGGATATTCCAGGTTACGAGAAAGACGAAGTCAAGCTGTCGCTCAATAACAATCTGTTGACGATCTCAACCGAGTTGAAAGACGCAGGCGAATCTCGCCAGAAGAAAGAAGAATTGAAGACGATATTCACGGAGCGTCAATGCGGGGCGTTCTCGCGATCTATTCGCCTTCCAAACGATGTTGATTGCGGACAGATTTCAGCAAAGCACCATCTTGGGCAGCTCATCGTCACAATGCGGAAGAACCCGGAGAAGAGCAGAACGGTGAACATTGACTGATTTGCTGTCTGATTCGTCTGTTTTGCTGCACGACCTGATATGAAGCAAAGATAATAATAAACCATTTACCCTACGATAGTGGCTGCCAGCTATCGAGTATACACGTGTTCTAGATTACTGCAGCAACAAGACATGCTCTCTGTCGTCGCTTGAAGTCTGACCGGGCTGTCAGGTGGAGCAAGGTGAGACGCCGCTCTAAGCCAAGCCAAAAGACTTATACAATATCCCCAACGAATAGATAATGAGAGTGTAGTTAACACAACGAAGATTAGCGCAGTCGTGTGTCGTTCCCGATCCCCTCCTTATCTTTGTTAGTGGTCCAGTCACTATTCGTTACTCCTTCGTAATTATGAGTGCCTTCCTTGTCGTTCTGACATGCTGCATCGTGTCATGTACCAGAGCAGAAGGTCGTTGGGGGACATTTCGCCCGGGGGTCTATGCCGGCGTCAAGGCTGATGTTCCTCAAAGTCCGCTTTTTGGTATCATGTTTAACGATGCGCTGAGGCGAGACGGATTCGACCGTAAGCTATTGCAGGGGATTTATTTGGATCTTATTGGCTAGATATCCGACATGATTGTGATGATCGTGATCAGATGCAAGAATTTGGATATGCTTTCCATGATGGCTTTCATGCTGGAACCCAGATTCTCGCCGATAAGTTCACAGGAATCAATCTAACAAGTTCATTTTTAGAGCATACTGATGAAAATGGTCGATTGAGTTAATTGTTTATTCGAATTTTGTTAAAGAACTGTAGGCTCTGGATGGGTGATGCGTATTACGGGTGATAAATTATCCCCTTCGTCTCCATTATCGTCTCTGAATCTGTTTTGGTACTTTACACTTGAATCAAATCAACATTCGATTTTCAATTCCAGGCAAAATGTTGGACCTTATACTCGATACTTTAAGGGAGATTTTGGTGAACTCGGCTTGTACGAGATGGTCAGTTCGAGTTTTATTTTTCTTTTGCTACAGTACATATGTTGATAGGGAGTGGTTTCTGTCAACAATTCCCATCCAAGGATTCCTTTTGGTCATCGAAACAAACTTAAAGAATTGAAGTCGGCAATGACAACATCCGCTGCTCTTCCTGCTGGTAAATTTTGGGAAGTCAAATCTCATTTGAGATCAGCTTTGCGCTCATCGCTTTATACTACTGTGAATCAGCGTATTCATGTAATTTCGAAATCAACCATGAAACAATGACTTATAGTACAGTAGGCGTTAGAGACTCATTATCATCTCGAAGAGCAAGCCCAGAAACTGCTTTCTGGTTCCATGAAAGCCTCTAAACCTCCCACTCGTGCTGAATTGGAAAAAGAAGTTCTAGACGAAGATGATATTGTAATGTTGTTAGATGATCAAGTGGTAAGCACTCGCTTTTCGCATACAATTCCGGTCCTCATTTATGATCAGGAGAATGGGGCCACGGTCGTTTATGCTCAGCATCTTGTCAATGTTCCATTTCAACTGGATATTGTCTGTATTCCATTGCAGAGTATTACTTGAAATTCAATCCACGTTTGCGTGCTTATTACTGTTTAGAACATGGTTATCAATCCCCTCTGCTGGACCCGGCTTTTGTTACTGCAGAGCTTCATAAAGCGAAATTGAAGTTTGAGAACGACTTTGAGTCAAGTTTTGGTCTTGTTGCTAAAGGGCAATATTCTTCTGCAGAAATTGACGCCGCACGAAAGTCATTGTCAAGCCTGATTGGATCTACCGGGTATGTCAGCTTACATGCCAGACAGGAAATTGCTCAATGATTGCAGATACTTTCATGGCAAGTCAATCGTGATCAGTAGAAATACTGGTCAAATTGAGTGGACTGGGCCCTTCTCCTTGAAAGCAATCGCTCCCGCTCGTTCATTTTTTCCCCGTGGATTTCTTTGGGATGAGGGATTCCATCAATTGCTTCTCAGCCGTTTTAATTTCACTCAAAGGTTATGGGTACTGTCAGAACGACTAAGTGCCATCTAAATAAGTGCAGTCTAGAGATAATGAAATCTTGGGTTGATCTTATTCATGAAGACGGTTGGTTACCACGAGAACAGATTCTCGGTGAAGAGGCTCGAGCTCGAGTATGTGTCATCAGCGTACCATTCTGCTACATCATAATTCTTGCGTTCAGGTCCCTGCAGAGTTCCAGCCTCAACATCCAAACATAGCAAACCCTCCAACTCTGTTTCTTGCCTTGGAGCAAATAATGGCCTTGTAATCTGATAACGAACCCATTTCACTTAATCCTGATAATTTCATTAGGTCATCGAAAAATGAGAATCGAATGTTCCTGTCACAAGATTTGCAAGTATTAACTGCTGCCTGAAGTGGTAACAATTCAGTCATTTTAATAGGTTTCACAAAAAATCAATTCCCCTTCCGAAGAAGTGATCACCTTCATAAAGTCGAGCTATCATCGTTTAATGGCTCACTTTGCGTGGATGCTACAAACCCAAGCTGGGTATTAACGATATCAGTTGAAGTATGAACATATTTCTAATCCGTGTTAGATTGCGAGAAAACAGCTTTCGATGGCAAGGATGCACACATGGTCATTGTCTGGCTTCTGGATTGGATGACTTACCGAGACCTGAGCTGGAGATAGAACAAAGTAACTTTATGATTAGCAGCAAGTTCCTTTCACTGACAATAATGGACAAGATCATGTTGACCTTCATAGTTGGGTGGCATACTTGGCCGGGGCAATGTCTCGAATTTCAAACGTAATCGGACAAACCGAAAATGCTGTAAAATTCAAAGAAGTTGTTATCTTCTGCATTTGAAGCTTTAATTCTCATTTCATTGTAGATTGCAGAAGTTTTGACAAAGTCTCTAGACAATTATCATTGGGACTCGAGCCAGAACATGTATGTTGATTCCTACATGTCTCCAATCCCGTCAAAAGGTAAGTTCTCTGGAACATTGCTCCTTACGGGTTGTAAATAATCACAATTCAGGCCATGTATTTGCAGCTCATGTGGGTTACCATTCATTATTACCTTTTTGTCTTGGCTTGATCCCTGCATCATCTCCCAAATTGCTTAATGTTCTGGACGCTCTGGCTGATCCAGATGTGTTTTGGACACGGTATGGTATCAGCTCTCTCAGCATGAAAGATGAGCTTTTCGGTCAAGGAGAAAACTATTGGAGAGGTCATTTCTAGATCGATTCCGTGATCTGCTTTACCTCATTTTAATTGTAGGCCCAATCTGGATCAATATGAATTACATGATCGTTTCCGCGTTGCATCGGTAATGATTTCGCACCTGCATAGTATCGGCTCAAAAAATTTACACAGATACGGCCATGTCGAACCTGGGCCTCATCAAGAAAAGGCAAAAGAGATCTACAAGAAATTGAGAGAAAATATAGTCAAGAACATTTTGCAGGAATATCACAGGACGGGATATTTGTGGGAGCAGTATAATCCCAGGACAGGGCAAGGACAGAGATCGCATCCATTCACCGGATGGACATCTCTTGTAGTCCTGATTATGTCAGAATCGTATTAACTAAACTAAAAATACATCCCGATTTGAATGCGAGCAAACATTAAACGTAATTGTTATGAGAGTCATGTTAATTATCGGATATGAATTTATTCTTCATCCTGGCCGGCAGCCTTCTTCATGTTGCCCTTACGAGCGAACTTCATGTTGCGGACGAACTTCTGGTCCATCTACAATTTCTGATAAGAACGGAGCAAAGTGAATGCCAAAAAGGTAAACTTACTCCTCGGGTCGAGGTGAAGCGCTGGCGCTTGGGCTTCTTGATGCCGTTCTTGTGGGCCTTGGCAGTCTGGTTATGGGCGGTGTGATTCTTGCTCTTGGCCATGGTCGGTACTTGATCTGAACCGGATCACAGGCTGGGTATAACAAAGGACGATGGATTCATCACGGAATTACGAACTCCGTCACGCACATCCGCATCTAACATTAGAGCTGCGGCCATAAAACAATCGGGTTTTCTCCATTTTTTAAAGAAAGTTTGGTTTCTCAATGCTATCCTACCACATTGGAGAATAAAGAATGCATCCATGCTCTTCCATATTGAGGCAACGCATATGCACTTAGGTTCTCAAATTGTTAACGCTTTCAAAAAAAATCTTGGGTTTGTAATGTATTTCTTATCACATGGTCTACCGGCATGAATTGTTCATCCAAACGACCAAGGGCCTGCAATGACATGACAGGAGTATCTGCTCGGTCATGAGATCTAGCGGGACGGACTGACTGCTTCATGTAAACTATGGCCGTTAGACGACGTACGTTTTGATGTACACGTTACAGTGGAGGAGTGGGCTGCTTTCTCAACTGATGACATGACTCATATCAGATGGCCTTCTTTTCAATTAAAATCGTATGATATCATAGAGATATCGGCATTACTTCATACCATGAACCTTGGAGCTCGGAACGCGTCGCTCGCTGATCGCCTGCATTCGGCGGCGTCCTCTGAAGCCAATCGCATTCGCATTGAGACGCAAGCTGTTCTGCGCCGACCGTCCTCGTCGCCTATCACCTGGCAAGAACTATGTGAAGCTCTCGACACCAATAATTTGCAGTACTCCTTCTGCATCCGGAATTGTCGACCCCGTATCTAATTTGTTAAAGAACACTTGGCAGATCGCCTCATCGACAGGAGCAGTACATCGAGAAGCGGCGCGAAATTGCTAAAAAGTATTTTCTGCTGCGTCATGAGACACAAACTACAATGGTTTTTAGATTCAAAATCGGATATCATTATATTCTGAATCGCGTTTGGGGTATCAGCCTAATGGTTGATCCCGAATCGGGTCTGTTGGTTGCCGTTCAAGATCATCCCAAAGATGAGATCATTTGTCTTCAGAATGATTTCCCTTACAATTTGGAATTGGGTCCGGGTGTCTGATTTGTCTAATATGCATTTCTGAGCCGTTGTTGCAGGAGTCAGTCATCATATTCTGTGGGCGGGTTCCGAGTCCAGTTTAAAGCTTGCCACATCCGACTTTGAGAATCTGACAAAGTATCTCCCAGCGGAGCTTCACGATAAGGAAATCAGATGGTGCATTAATCCTTTGAATCTTCAAAGCGTCAAAGAAATTCCACACGCTCACATTTTCTCCCGTTCCAAATCACAGTAAAATCATAATATTCATTTATTTTCCGCCCAAGGTGTGTTTTATAATTCAAAGTAATACTATTTGGGCCCGCGGAATGCTTGCCGGCAAGCGATCGAGAACCCGGCACAGGAACCTGGGACAGCTGCACAGGGTACCGACTGCCGTCATTTTAGAAATGGGTCGGGGTGGTGCCCAACTTGGAAAACCTCTTAAGGGGGGCGGAGTGCCCAAGAATGCAACGATTGATTCTGTCAATGGCAATGCCGGTGAACTAGCGCGAATTGAAAGATATCACCAAGAGAAAAAACTTCTTTATGGATTTCGGCATCGGCTTGAGGTGATGGTAGCTGAAGATCGACATAATGAACGGGTGTCACAGCGACAATCCACCGGTCGATGGAGACAGATGCTACGACAAACCTTATCAAAACAGCTGCAGCAAGAAATCGGGTTTGATTTCTTCCAGGCTATCAGCAAAGCCGAATCCATGCGCTTGGGCGCCTTCCAGTTGATGGAGTATTTGAGGCAGGTTGACTATCAAAGCCAAGCAGCCCATTCGAGATGTTCCAGTCAGACCGAATACCTAATCGAATTGTTCAATCGTTATATGGGGAATTTCAAAAAATCGTTTGATACAGTCGGCGATGGATTACGAATTCAGCTGGAACGGAACTCGCAGGAGCTGCACGAAGCGCATCAACAGGCTGTGTCGAAAGCGAAATCGGCAATGGCCGATCTTTGGGCAGAAGAGTCAGCACGATCGACGTTAGAGATGCAAGCGTTCGAGACCGAGCGAGAATCAATGCGCAATCGAAATCTCGAAGTAATTCACATGCTGAAAGTCACGACCAATATTGTCATCGAGAAGCTCGAAGCACGATTCGATAGCGCCCATCGTGCCTATGTCGAACTGACTGACGAACGTAGCCACGAGTTCACAGCGCTGAAAGCAAGCGATCGGCGCCTATCCGAACAAATTGAGCGGCATAGCACCAATATCGAACGTGTATCCGCCGCGATTCAACATTGGAGAAAAGCGTTGGCCCGAGCTACATGTGACGGCCGGGCCAGTATTGCGGCTTTGAAGGCAGAGCGCGATATCCACTACACAAGCTACCAAGATCTTTATGCAAAATTCCGCGATATTCGTCAGAAGGAAACGGCTTCCTTAACGAGAAGTTCCAGCAAAGCACGCGATAATGCCAGGCGTCTACGAGCCGCTCTAGAGACATGCCAGAGAATCTTGAAAATTGCCACGGTGGTGGAAAAAGCACAAACCCAACAGGAACGAACCGACCGGCAGCCCGTCATCGATCAGCTGAGCCGAGCTCAAGTCGACATAATCGAAGCTAAAAAACGCAGAGATGTGATCAGAAATGAGAACGAGCAGTTGAGAGCTTTGTTAGCAAAATCTATGGAAAGCATCAATATAGGGGCCAACACAGTCGATGGACCGAATCCGTTGCTGATTGTAAATGGGCGTTCAGGAGTGCAGACGTTATCCCGCCTGGGAAGACATCGACCAACTGTTGTTGACGCTGGAATGATAGCAAAAGCATACGCCATCCAAACTGGAGTCTAAATAATAGTAGCCATACGCCGTTCTCTCAATAGATGAATATTCTAAACTCTACACTGTTCGTTAAACTTGTCTAACAAATTTATAATTATCCAGCAATCACCGACCCGGATTCGGCTGGGATCTCGTTGAATGAAGATTCTTGCAAATTACGATTTCTAAAGAAACCGCGTTAAATCTCATTTGAGAAGTACTTCAGTCTGTACCTTTGAAGAACCTGTCGCAGGCGAGACATTTCGCCATCTGATTGTGATTCTGCTAACGGAAGTTTCAAAACCGTTAAGGTCATGTTTACTTCGAGGCTGCTTGCAATCTATCATAGAGTGTTGAGGTAGGTATTAATTACCGCTGTAGTATTTACCCTTTCGACTCCTGCACTTGTTATTGGATTCGCTGTTAAATCAAGCTCCTTGAGAGTCATATTCTGCACGATCATGGACGAAAGAGGTGCAACCCCATCTGCACAAATTCTATCAAGCAATTAGCTACTTCGTTGATTCATCATTTGAGATTAACCTATTTCTAGATAATTTAAGAGTTTGAAGTCTGGCGCCTGGTTGGGATAGATAGTCGGATATTGCTCGAGCAGCCCAGACACCAAGTCCATTACCATCCAGAGATAACGATTCTAATTTACTCTGAGCCAGTAATCGACCTATTTCAGCAGCCTCCAAATCAGGAATTCCGTTATCACAAAGTTGCAGTTCTGTAACCTGAAACCCCAATGAGTTGCTAATCAGAAAAAGCTTGTTGCTGTACATTGGAATCAATAATGCCTTCAATAAACGTTGTGAAGTTGGCTTGTTGAAGTGTCTCTTTATCGTTATTTATCGATATTTTCTTTAGATTGCGAGCGAGGGGCAGCTGTCGCCCAATTGCGGTAATTCCTTTCTCATTCATTCGAACCTAAATCTCATGCTTCAAAACAAAAAGAAAAAAGCGCAAAGACTTCAAATCACATTATCGAGATCCAACGAAGTAAGGGAAGTAATACAGCTGGAAAATGATAACAGAGTTGAGGGTGGAATGGGGCTGCTTTGAATAAATAGGCTGTCAATTAGTGATGGATTCTGCTGAATCGTTTGACAGAGTGTTCTCATCGTAGACTCGACAAGATCTATTGGACCTAAACTGTTGTGAGAATGCTGAAGCTCGAAATACTTTCACCTTACCCATGAGCAGGGTCACGCCTTGAACGCCTCGCGCATCCAGCATAGCCTGGAGCAAAGCGTTGAGCGTCATCTTGCCATTGCGAATGTCCACAACCGATTCGGACGTGATCTGGATGGGAATGGATTGCGACGATCCCATCCCGCTCCGATTAGAGACAATTTGAAGAGTGGGCTCGAGGACGAGATGGGTGCTGCGCATAACACATCTGTCCTCCTTGTTTGTTTCGATAGGGATAGGCAATCACTATCAACGTTTGTTCTATTGAACTCTTGCCCCACATCTACGAGTCATCTTACGAGTCAGGCTTTCCCCCCACGACACAGCTTGGTGCCCTATTCCACTGATATGTCATTTATTTCTGGGTTAGCTGGGGTGTTGCGCCCGTGTCCATTAAAACCTTAATATCATTCATATCAGCGGCTGTGGAAGCGTCAATCTGCGACTCTACCTCGGACCACATCTCTGTCAATCTGCGACTCTGGTGGGCCCCACATTTCTGCCGATTTGCGACTGTAGCTGGTTGCTGGGCCCCACACGTCTGTGCAAGAAACCCTCAGCCTCTTTCGTGTTACGGGATGTCTCTCTCTAATCATAGCGGCCTCTTCTATCTCTTCATAATGCTTTTCGCTCAGCTTCCATCATGAACATCGTCAAAGCGACCAGAAAGATGCTGGCGTATCACTCGATGCGCGAACCATCGTACCGGGAAGTGCATGAATCCGATATGATTCTCTCCATCGAGGACGATATCACCCTCAATGGCGTCCTTTCTAACGACAGCACTCATCCCATGCGACAGTTTATTCGTGAAAACCATCTCAAGCTGATTGTGATAATTACTTCATTAACGATTGCGTTTGTATACCGCTTCTTTATTCATAAAGCTGGAGAGAATCCTGCCATATCTTCCATCTTAGCAATGTATGGTTTGCTGTCTGTCTATCGCATAACTTTGATAATGCTGTAGTCCTGGGCTTCTAGTTTTAGGCTTATATGCAGCCACAATATTAGAGCATTTGGTCTTAAAAATTCTACAGCTGTTGAGCAACCCTGATTCTTCCATGGGTGCTATCGATGCTATGCGATCTCGCCTTCGATTTGCCATTCTATTCGGATTCGTCCATTATTACGTCATACCTTTCTGGCTCGAAGAGCCTCGAGTTGGCGGCGATATGCTCCGGTTGTTTTTCCGGGCTAGTTTTATTATATCGATTAGTTGGATATTGAAGGAGCTTATTTATGGGATTATTCGAAAGGTTTGTCCAATCACGAATTGTTCTTTCGACTGATTACTCTTCTAGTTCGCTTTTGTTAGCACTTTGAAATCGGATCTTCATAATTTAAGTGCAATCAAAGACTCGATCTGGTTTGTTTGCTGCCCTAATATTGCTGCTCGACATCGCCTGATGAAGATGTGGCTGGATAATTCTTCGCAACGAGCGTCGTTTGATAGGAAAGTCGCCGAGTTACGAAGCTGTACGATGAATTTGCCTTTGGTGCCTATTAATGATGGTCACGAGTGGGAATTTGATCTCAATCAGACTTTGGCTGTTAGCTCCACTACCAAGATGAGAGCAATCGTAAGAACCGATTGGGTCATTCGCCATCTAATGATGTCGATAGGCTCAATTTATGGCTAAAAGACTGATTGAAGGAGGTGGCGAGATAAATTTCTCGAAATGGTCTCAAATGTTCCCTTCTACAACATCTGCATCCCGGGCTTGGACGCTGCTCTTTAAAGACATTCTTGAGACGCAAGCCATACATGCTGAAGAATTCATTTGGGCATTGATCCAGGTTGCTCACAGAGCCAACCTGCGCATGGAAATTGTATCTAATCGTTCTATTTTAGGCGTTTGAACGCTTGGTTCATTTATCGAACAGAGCCCTAAACCTTGACAACCTGTTAAGCGTTGTTTTAATTGGCTTAAACAGTATCTTTTATTTGATGGTCGGCAGCTACATTCTGTATGTAGCTGGTGTTGATCTATCTGCAATGGTTGTTACATTCGCAACGGCTTTTGCATCTTTAACTTTCGCCTTTTCTGGAATGATCACCAGGATCTTTGAATCGATGATTTGGGTTTTCATCACGAAAGCCGTCGAAGTGGGCGATTTGATTCAGGTACTTTCGTACATCCATATTTTAGGGTCGTATTGATCCGCTTTTTGCAAAGATAAATAACGATGATTTCACGATCCTTCGCATTCGTCTTATGAGCTCAGACCTTCGAGCTGGTGACGGCCGAGTCATGACAATTCCAAATGGAACGTTAGCTCAGAATCCGATTTTTAATATGCGGCTGACTTCGTCTGCTGTTGTTTCGAGTATGCGACCCCACTGTCTTTATGGTTGCTAAATGTTTGTACAGTTAAATTTCAAGTGTCGTACTCTTGCGCGAGAGAAAAACTATTGCTTTTGAAAAAGGTCTAAAAATACTGTATTATGTGGTTCCCAATCACTAGAATTGAACCTCAGGGAATAGAAAGCTACGTTCAGAAAAATTCGGAAATTTGGAGGAATCCAGTTGATCTAAGAGTGACCGATCTTCTAGACAGCTCATCTTGGGTGGTAATTGCGATCTTACACCATCGATTAAACTGGCAGCAAAAAGGCATCATCGCTGAAGATCGATTTGAAATCGCCAACGAAATTCGCACCCTGATTAATGAACTCGGTATTGGATATCGAGGTACAGAGCCTTAATTC
The DNA here is from genome assembly GCA_003693705.1 of Polymyxa betae. Lineage (NCBI taxonomy): Eukaryota > Endomyxa > Phytomyxea > Plasmodiophorida > Plasmodiophoridae > Polymyxa > Polymyxa betae. The sequence continues at coordinate 43,757 of RBZT01000650.1, forward strand.
ACTTTGACAAACTAATCTAAATTTTTTTTTCAGATCCTGACAAATACGTCGATGCCTCCTCGCAACCGTCTAATGCGACTACGCCCAACTTGCCTAAATAATAGACCCTCGAAAATAAAAAACCTTGGATATCAGAAAGCGAATTCCCGCAATGGAGATGGGAGATATCTTGCCAATGGATTAAACAGAAACGGCACGCTCTCATTTGGAGTACTTTCATCTATGACAAACCATAATGCGGCAAAGATCATCAAGCCGATGTCTCAAGCTGAGATGGATATTTATTCATTACGTGTGACAAAATGGCTAACAATGCATGGAGGAACTCACACGAACGATCCTCTCGACCCTCGAACTAAAGCTTACTATCGCCGAATGTTTGATCTAATCGACGTTGATGGGTCGGGAGCTTTAGCAGCGAGCGAATTACTTTGCGCGCTAAGATATATCGGTTTTCGCATATCTTCGAAAGAAATGAAACGGCGCTTGGCCGCTGTCGATGACAACCACAATGGCGAGATTGATTTCAACGAATTCGTGCATTTCATGGTGAAGTCGACTTTGGACTTCGAGCAATCCACAGATGGCATCCCGCTGCCGTTCTATCTCTGGATTCCAGCATTTCTTCGCCGAAGCAGCCTGGATGCGTTAATGAAAACTGGCGTGGCGCCCCCCACTGCCATCGAAACTGTGAAGCAATGGAGTCTAACTGAGGCCCAGATGGCCACCAAAGACATGGAGAAGCAATTGGTGATGCAACAACGTGGACTCCATCGAGGATCTGTGGCAACCAAACTGAATCAGCTCGAGAAAGAGCTGGCCGCACGAGCCAAAAAAAAACATCGGCTTCGGGTTCAGCGTGAGAATTTGGATGATCCAGCCACGGTCGGCGACCTGTTCGAAAAGTCACCGTTTACGGATTTGATGGCGCTTGAGACCAAACCTTCACAGCCGCGACTACCAAGGTGAACCTTCAATGGGTCTGTGGATATGAAAGTTCTATGTTGTGATACAGATTGAAGGCGCAGTCGCCTCGTGCTCGTGCGCTGAGCAATTATCTGGGCACAAATACGCATCGTGGCCGCCAACGTACTCTTCCATTTGGAACTAAGCGGCGAAGGATCGCTCTGACAGGTTATTGTTTCTGGCGCAAGCTATTACTGCTTTCTGAGATGAGATTTGTATCAGAACCGTTCCCATTTCTACCTGACATCAGAAAGGCATCAATTTAGATAGATAATTACTTAATATAACCTTTAGTATTATAGTCTTTGCTAAGTTGACTCATTTGTTTTGCCTGTGATTATGGACGACCCCGTTCTCCGATAAGAGAAAGGCCAACTTATAGGCTAAGGCGTTCTACCGAGTCTATGATTTTCATGCATTGGTCTGTCTGTTCCCGTAAATAATCGAAAATGTGATTCAGACTGAATAAATTGATGCAGACTGTGCTCAGATGGATTGGGCCATCCGCTGTTTCTGGCAGTTCTTTTTGCAGATCGTCCTCGTCAAAACTCCGTTTCAGAGTTACGATCGCTTTTAATCTCTTCAACGAGTCGAAAATCTCATATAGGGACCGAACTGCGGATTCCAGCAATTCGAGATGTTCCGAGTCAGATCTTAGCTGAAAAGGATTCCGAATGTTCCGTTCAATGAAGAGCAACAGGTGGCTTTTTCGATGATCCAAGACGATTTTTCAAGTATGTCAACTGACATTCCATCGCTGGAATCAACCTACCTAATATGTTTGCTTTGGCTTTAAGATATGAGCGTAACTTGGTAGAATCCTTCATTAGTTGACTCCACAGTTGTGATGCCATATCCAGACCAATCGGCTGCTCCAGATCGATCATATTGAGCGCGAAAAATGTACATCGGGCAAGCTCTTGAATCACTTCGTATAATGTTGTCTGGATGCTTGTCGTCAACTTTGGCGCCTTTTCGTACCCTGATACCAGTAACATCGGGAGTTCTTTGGCAAGAGGACGGCCGCTCTGTTTATGAAATCCTGTGCCAATTTTCATGTCTACTATGCGATGCCAACGAAGGTATCGCTGTCGATTTATCCCATTCAACGAACAGATTACAGGCGAGAGTGAAGGCGGTCTTTTCGTTGATAGATTTGGTTGGGAACGGTATAAACGAAATCTTTCCCGTTCCTGGTCGACAAGCCGGTCGATAGAGAGTATTCGAGCAGAATTATCTCTCCAAATATTCCGAATGGCTTGAACATGCTGGTGAACCTGAGCCATTGGTATACACAGGGTATTGTGATAAATTGGACAGAAAAAATATCTTTTGATATATTGAACATGTGTACTGTAGTAGATTATCTTCCATCGACGACTTTCGTCCTCCTGTTGTCCTCAAGGACAACGTGTTTCGATGCAGTGTAAAGGCCTTCATTCTCGGAATGTTGATGAAAGCCATCTTTAGAGCAGTCCTAAAATAGGTATCAAATTTCGCCAGCAGCCAATTCGAAAACCCGACCCTTAGAATCGATAAACCTTTCTCAGTTACACTAAAAAAGCCAATATTGTTTTTCGGATATGATGGAGCCATGACGATCCCCACGAATGAACTTTGAGTAGCTTGATAAATGAATTGTGTGTGTAAATCAACCGACGAGAGGAAACAAGCCTGTAACGATTTAAAAAGCGTCTTAGATCCTTCGAAAACATAATGACCTGTGATGGATGAGTGTGAATCCAACCCAAAATGCAAAGATGATTTGAGATTGCGTAATTCAGGGTCGCTTCATCCCCCTCCGACCCAACGTTAACAGTATCTGCTGTCCCGGCTTGCGGCGGAATGTAAAGCTTCACAAGTGAGTTAAAACGAACAAAATGCCAATCCAGTCATACTTCGGTGACAACAAATTCATCAGTAGGACTGAGTTGACCAAGCAAGAACCCACAGGTCTCGATATTCTTCGAAGTGTTTGCGTCAACATGCCTATTGCCCGATTTAAATATCCATGCACAATGTGACACTAGAATACCTTAAAAATACCCAAGGCAAATCCGAAGGCATACGTAACCTTTTAACAGCATCGATACTCTCCAAAATGGAAGTCTGCTTCAGGATGGACTTTCTAGAAAATTCGTTCCCTTTGTACTTCTTAGCTAAAATTCTCAGAAATCTGGACAAACAGCACCCTACTTTTTGGGTAAGCAGATATTCGTAGGTTCGCGAAAGGGTCAGCGACGCTAGACGCCATGTCAGGCTAAAAACGTGGATCAGAATTTTAAACAAGACTACAAAAAGGCTGATTACAGTGATAGGAAATGAAGAAGATGGCTTCGCGGACTCATCTGATGCAATTGACAACGTATACGCAGGATTATCATTCTGTGGATAGCTTGAGGAAGATGCAAGAGGCGCTTCTAAAACGTCTTCTGCTGGAGGAGCTGAAGGATGCTCAGCGGTAGAATCATCCGAGGCCTGGTATAAAGGTGATAAATGTTGTGAAGAAAGATGTTGATCCTTCTGCGGCTTGATTAATGGGTCTTCGTCATCCTGATTGAAATCAGGCTCAGACTCAGGTGCTGGCGCGTCCCATTGCTTTTGTAAATCCTTCTAAACTTCGATTAGTTTACGAAACATAATAGTTGCTCATTTTCAGCTACCGTCAGGTCTTCTAGCTTTTCTAAAATAACTTCACTTAGGTTTTTGTATTCGCTTATGGTAGAAGATTTAGCGGAAGGAAAATCCCGATGTTTTGGAGCATGTAATATTATAGTATTAGCTGCTCTTAAGTAATAAACATAAGCTTGCTCAAATCGCTGCTCTTTGACAGAGCAATCAGCGAGTTCCGATGCCTAAATGGCGATCAAGTCTTCTATATGAGTAATAACTAGTTCGAACCTGTCTCGCAGCAGCCAACAGGCTCAACAACGACCCGTTCAAACTGGGTTGAATATCACCCTGCTTTAGCAGCTTCTCTTTGAACTCATCCCATTTCATCATGACGGCAAATATCGGTCGGCAGAGTCCTCAGATTTAAATCAGCTGTCACTCCCGACCTTTGCTAGGCAGTTTTTGCCAGCGGCAGCCTAGGCTGATGCCCCCAGCCTCGGTCGGCAGCGTCTGGCAAGAAGATGGACTGGCCGATAGGCCGACCTCCAACCTTTGGTCTCTTACAGACGGGCAGATTCCGTCGAATAAAGGATGCCAGGCCTATGGTCACATAGCATGTCATAGGAACCCCACATCATGACATGGCATAATGATACCGACCTGCACTGTGTCTGAATGTTAGGGCGACTGATGAACCAACTGGACACAGGGTTGCGCAACTCATCGTCGAATCCCTCTCAACAATTCGCTCTTTCGCCTTCTCGATAGATGGTGTCTTGGAACTGGAACCCCGCTAATGATCCTCGCCGGCTCGACTGCCTGAAGGCTCTGGATGCGCTGTGGAGCTGTTACAGTATGTGTCCCTCCCGGTTAGAAAGACAATCCTCATGGCTTTGCATTTAGCTCCCGGTTATCAGCTGGGCCAACTTTATCAGTTTGGGGAGACAAGTTCGTGTACGAAACAGTTCAACGATCTGACGAACTGCATGAAGATGAAGCTGACAAAGCACGACGAAGCCCGTGTATTCTTGGATCAACATTATCCGGATCAGACTCCGGAGGCCATTCAAAAGAAACGCGAAAGTCACGTTTGGAAGTTTAGAGACCATCCTCCAGAGCAATTCATCGACTAATGGTGTGATGCTAATTCTACCGTTTAAGTATAGATCTTCCCGCTTTTTATAGCCTTCGTTAATCGAATAAAATTTCACGAAAATTTAGAAATCTCCGCTAAAAAGAGCAGTCGGCGAATCGCGTCGATCTCAAGGTTCTGGCCAGGCGAAGTCGACAAGCATATTGGCTGCCTCGCCGATCGCCAGCTAATGTTCACCGCCAATACCGATCGCCAGACCGGCGCCTGCATCGTCACTGCCGTTGCTGCATTTATGGTGTACAATACTATCTGGCTGATTATTACTGTAATGGGTGTTTGATACAGGCCAAGACTTGGTACTGATTTGCTTTTAGCCTTTCGTTGATGCGGATCAGATCCTGCAAGAATATTTCCCTAGCAGGCAAATTGCTATCGTCGTTCCTATTATTCTTGGCCTGGTCGTGTTGACTATCGTTTTTAGCTTCATTGCTTTGGTCATGATCCATTCTAACGACGATGTTAGGATAAGTTAGTTCCTTAATAAATCTCCATTTAATTGTAAACCCCTATATCGTAAAATTGAACTCCTATTGTCAATTCTGGTTGTAAACAGTTTTGCCATTTGTAGAGGTGAAATAGCAAACAGCATTTGACATGACGACAAACTGTGTTGATATCTTTTTGCTGTGCAGTAATTACGGATTGTAATGGTGTCAGCAAAGTAATTGAGAACCAAACCTTGAACATTTCAAACTTTGCCGCTAATGACAAAGGAGCTAGCCGATTGTATTATTAAACATCCGCTGAAGACAAGAACTGCAGGAATTAATTGAAGCATACCGCACATATGCTAGTAAAATGGATCAGCTAATGTTATCTCAGAAAGAGGGCCATGTTATAGCTACAAATAGTTACTTGACTAAATAACAAACTACATTAGTGCCGTTTATCATTGCTAGATTGAAACTCCATAGGGAATGAATGAAATGGTACAGAAATTGGCTCATTTCAAGTGCAAGGCGTCATGGAACCGTATCATTAAGAAACGGAGATCAGCCCTTCTAAATTTTAATCATTGCCAATCCGACACCATGACAAGCATCAACAGATCGAAGGACAAGGCGACAAGCAACGCGACCTCAAAGCGGCCTATTGTCTTCATCATCCTGCGCAATTCACGCCGTCAGAACACCCCATGAATTAACCCTTCTTGTGGTTATCTGCAGTGGCCGCTGTTGCCGCCATCGCCTAGCGTGTCCTCCTTATATGACCAAGTACCTCATCAATTGCCATTTGATAAATGATGACGCAGCCCCATCCGCAGTGCGGACTTTCATTCAGCCACCAAAATGTTAGGTATGCAAAGCCCGAAATGGCAATTACTGGCTGCATTTTGAATACTACCATATGCGTCAACGCGGCTAGGTGGATCAACCCACGTCCAGTATGGTGACAACTATTGATTTCCAAGTTTTGTCATCTGTAATCTTGATCGTGGAAACCCCGTGGCAAAAAACTCAAGAAAGCTCGCGGTCCTTCAAAGTTCAAACCTTAAATATCAAATGAGAATGACCACGCTCTGGAGGTATTTGTTTTTAATTTTTAAACGTTGCAAATTGACAATCGGCAATAGGTCTTCGTTCACGACAGCTCTGACAGTTTTGCAACACCTTGCCTATTCATCATAGAAGCAACATTGTAACGACCATGCCTTCATCGCATCTAGATTGGTAGAAAATCTATGGTTTGTTGCCAGCATCGGGAGCTTGGAGATTTTGCGCTGACTTGACAATAACGTCTTAGTATCAAGTAGAACTTATAATAAAGCAACTCTGATTTTTAATGGATTGTCTCCAAGGCAAAAATACTGTATTTCTATTGGCGCCACAGTCAAATTCTTTCTATGGGCTGAAATCGGCATGTGAGGGGGTTGGTGCCAGCGTAATTTTCAACGATTTGTAATCCTGGGTGATCAATCTTCCGAATCATTCCTTTAGCGAAAGATCATCCGAAACGGAAGCCGACCTAATTCAGACCGCAGCAACGCTCAGAATCAGCACATCTAAACCCTGCTGTTATGTTTTTTAAGGCAGCATTCTTAATTGCTCTAACGCCAGCATTACTGTCTATAGCTTTGGCGAGCGGCGACATTGAACACACATACGGCAGGCAAGACAGCTACAACCTGAGCCTGTATTATGACGACAATGGCAATCCGATCTATCATAGAGGAGATGGCACTTATGAGTATCATAATGATATGACAGCACATGATCAAGGCCAGCTACTGCCAGGGCAGCGGCCTCCTCCTGCAACCGATTTCACTTTCAATGTCGGAATCGTTCTCCCAATCGCTCTGATCATCTTCCTAGCTAACCGTTGTATACCCGGTGTCCTCCTATGCGGTATTGGCTTGGCCATCTGGTCGCGGATTGGCAACAGCGGTGGTATCGACCGCCTGAGCAGCAACCAGTACGATAGGCGAACTATCGGGCAAAGCAGCCGGGGCGCTGACGAGCAATATAACCATTTCGATGGCTACAATCCTCCCACTGCATTTGACAACCGTTACAATGATTTCGCATACAATCAAGATGATCGTACATCGTTCCAATGTGGTTGGCCTGAACACGACTGCGCTAAAACGCCTGGAATCTCTGAATCGCCGGAACCGATTTTAACATCCGGCGGATATAGAGATTCTGTCAATGCTGTTAAGAGGATACGTATGCATTCCGATTTGCCTTGGGTGTTCTTGAGGTATTCCAATGTTACGGTGACCATGTGGGTACTTAGAATCCGGTTTTAGCCATGTTGAGCCAAATACTCTGAAGAATATCGAGACGTGTGGGTTCTTGCTTGGTAAACTCAGTCCCACTGATGACTATGTTGTCACTGAAGTATGTCTGGATATGACCATTTTGAATGTTCTTAATGTAGTACTTAGCTTTACATTCCGCCGCAAGCTGGGACAGCAAATGAATGTAATGTTCGATCTAATGGAGATGAAACTGTCCGAGAATACGTGATCTCAAATGATCTTCTCATTCTTGGTTGGATACACACTCATCCTTCACAGGTCATTTTGCTTTTGCTGGATTTGGGATGCTTTATTGAATCGCTACAGGCTTGTTTCCTCTCGTCGATTGATTTACACACACAATTTGGTCATCAAACTACTCAAAGTTCATTCGTGGGGATTGTCGTGGCTCCCTCGGACCCGAATAACAAAATCGGGTTCTTCTCGTTAACCGGAAAAGGTTTATCTATTCTTAGGGTCGGGTTCAGAAGTCATGGTGGCACGTAATCTAATGTTCTGTTCAGAGTTGCTCTGAGAGGGGATTTCATCAACATTCAGATAATCAAGGCCTGTACTCTGTATCGAATCATGTTGTCCTCAAGGACAACATGATGTTTACGATTGTAGATGCAAGACAATCTGCTACAGGAGTGGACAAGTCCACTGCATTCACTGCTCCAGTCAATTATGTTGATGAGGAGTCGAATGCTGTCAGTCAAACGCAAAAGCTTACGACAGTGTTTGTTCCGGCCGCCGTTCGTCACGGATTCGCACAGTATGTTTCTCTGCGGCTGCCTGTCTGTAACTTATCGAAATTGGATGCAGAAGGGCCAAGAATAATGACAATACGATTGGATATCTTCTCAGCAATGGTAAAACCGACGTGCATGGCCGTTGTACGGTTACTGAGGTACGAGCTTTTCCGCTCTGTTTTTCTGCTTTCATTGATTCGAAATCTCCAGATGTACATTCCACCACAATCTGAGACATTTGAGATGGAAATCGAAAACGTTTTCAATCACGCTAAGCAGAACGGTTTGGTCCTTCATGGGTGGATCCTTCTTGCAGAGGTTGGTGAATCAGCCGTTCGTAATGCTTTCGTGACAGCTTGTTAGGATTTATCCTGGTCAGAGATTGATCTACACAGACAATACGAATTTCAGAAATCTCATGAACTGTTTTTTGGCATAGTTGTGCATCCCCGAAAATGGACCTCATATGACGTTTTCATGTTGACTGGACATGGTCTGAATAGTTGCGAGGTACGATTTAAGTTGCTTCAATCTTGCTGGCCGCAGTGTGAAACCATGATATCTGGATAGGTGTGTAGGCAGCCGCTTTGTGGTCTTCACCGTCATATAGATCGTCGACAGGTTTGCTCTAAGGCTCGTCACTGTCATTTCAAAGATGGCCCGCTCGTGGTAATTGACGACCGTCTAGAATTGACAAAACCACATAAAAACTCGTTATACAAATCCAAAAGCGACAGTCAAGTCTTTGATTCTATTCGGGGCTTTGCTGGTAAACTTACTGGTCACCATCGTGGTTCGGTGTCTCGGCGTTTTAATGGTTCGATGCTTTGTACACCAGCTGATGAAGACAAAACTAAATTGAAATAGGATTGTGGAAAAAAAAGTGACAGTTTCGTTGTCATAACGATCAAGATGCCCTAAGCTTGTTCCCAGAAGGGAATTCAAATTCGTTGACAGATGTAACTGGAATAAACAAGTGAAAGGTTCCGAGTCACTATTCAAGCAGTAGTTCGAGAACGATTTTGATTTAGGAAGTCGGCGATTATGCATCCAATGTTGTTTGAATGCCTTTATGTTTAGATATGAATATAACTTCGTTTGCTGCTCTGCTTGATAACTGATATATGACATGGACTGTTAAAAACAGTGGAAAAGGAAATTCATATTTCTATATCCTGTATTTCTGAAGCATTCAGGGTGCAAAAGCAGCAGTTCTGGCAATTTTATTGAGAATGTGTCGGCGTCTTTAAATCTGCTGAGCGCAAATGTAAACTTTTCACACAGATAGTTAAAAACATGTTACCATACGTTGATCAATATATTATCCGTGTGGAACAACGATAAACTTTTGGCCATATCTTTGGAAAGTTTTTCAGAATGAATAAGGTCGATGCTTAAACAGGCTAATACAAACCCATCAATCTTCCGGAAATAATTCTTGCAAAATCATATTAATAGGATCTATGATATTAAAATCAATATAGAGCGGGACCCAGCGGGTCCTCCCGGGTCCCCCAATGCTTTCAACGGCGATCGAGGGCAAAGTACACTAAATGTACAGTAGCGTCATCCAATTTAGCGCACGGAGTAGAACATGCGCGATGTGGGTTTTTTGGCTATTCTAAACGTATTTTTTAGCTTACAGTAGATCTGCGAATAAACTGCGCGATGTCGGTGATCCGTGTTGAAATGTGTATTTACCATATGACTCATCATGGCCACTCAGAATCAAATTTTGTTGGCAGCACAACAACTTTAGAACTATCCTGTAAGATGTGAAAAGTTCCAAACCAAACCGGGAAATGCTAGAAATTTCCTAGCGACAACAGTATAGATAAGTCGGCGCGCAATTTCGAATGACGACGACAGCGTTTATAGCGATGTTTAAGTCTCCCGCTTTTTGCTGTTAATGCGACGTGCTATCTTGACAT
>RBZT01000095.1:0-16103 GCA_003693705.1 Polymyxa betae
GTATAATGACGACTTCCGTCGTTGGCTGACGGACTCTTCATTGGAAAACATTCTGCAGTGTCGACACATGTTGCTCCAAAATGAAATCTCCACAATATCTTTCCATATCCGGCCTATTTACTTTGATTTGAATACAAATTAGGGCTATTTTAAGGCAAATGACTGTTTTGACTAATTTCATTTCGAAATAATGACTAAATTACGGAAAATTAGTTAAATTAGTCATTAGACTATTTTTATGAGGCCTGCTGATGGGGTTGCCCCATTGTCGGGCTTTAAGCACAAGTCGAAGGCATCGTTATATTGCTTGCATTTGTGCTGTTCAGAACATCATGACGGGAATCCACATCAGCAACAATTGTCACGAAACGAATCGGAGGAGATTCTCTGTTGCGACGACAAAAAAGTATACAAGGCATACGAAGTAAGGAAATAACAGTATTGTTTCTTCTATTGCAATTACAGTGAGATCTGTGTTTTATTTAAGCTTTACAAAGGAGCATGGTTTTTGCAAATATGTGATCCAAAAACATAATAAAAAAATATAGATACCAAATTCACTTCGGTGTCCTTCCGTATTAATCATTAACAGTTCCTTTTTCTGTACCGGATGCCTTCGGGCCGAACTCCCTACCGTCTATACGGGGAAATTCCAATATAAACAGATGCGCTGCAGACATCCAAACATTTAAAACCTAGAAGTTGAATAACAACGAACACAACGACGTCGTTGGCAGCGGCGTCGGAGTCGGGCCCGACGCTGAAGACGAGCCAGCGGAACCGTCAATAAATAAACGGTTGCTGCAAAGATGATCAGACGCAAGCACCTGCACCGCTCCCATTCTCTCTCTCTCTCTCTCTATTGGAACGCAGTCTTCAATGACTGGGGACCCGCGATCCAAATATCCTTTGATATTTGCCTTCGTCACGGCAAATATCTACGCATATTTGCCTCGGTCCCCAGTCGTGGACTGGGGACCAACTAGGACCAACTGGGACCAGCGGTCCTGTTATTTTTAAGCACGCGTGCTTCAAGCACGCGCAGCCCACCGCACAGTTTTTATTTCAGCTCTAATGATGCAGAATGTCTTGAAGAGACTCATGTTGGTGTCTCTCTTCACGATCTTCAGCTTATAAACACACCAGTAATATTGATCTGTTACAAAGAAAGCTACATTTTTTCAATGAATTATAGGAACCCATTCACCATAATTCAAATTCAATAGAGAATAACTCGGATCTTCCCGATTTTGACAGCCTCTCGGATCCCTCATATAATCTGGGTGTAGATTTTAATGTATGAAATGATTATATAACTGTCATTATGAAATATTATTCAGATATTCACAGAGAATGAAATTTGTGAAATGTTGGATATCCCACCTGATATTGGACTGTTATCCTCACCAACATCTTTATTACATCATGCAGATAATGTTACAGATTTACCTCCTATTCATGAATCTATCAATGTAATGTTTCATATCAAGTCTCCTATCTTAAACATCGCTGAGATTGTCATCAACAGATCGATGGAAATAGTCTTCTTACTGACTATATTAATGAGACTCATGTTACTGTCTCTCCTCTCGACTACCACGTTACAGACACCAGAGTAACATCGCTTTGTCAGAATGAAGTCACATTTTCTAACATGATGATTATAGGAATCAATTCTCTATGATTCATATTCAATCCAAAATTTCTCGGATCTTTCCGATTTTAACAACCTCATAGATTCTACCTTTGATTTCAACGAGGATGTAGATTTTAATTTCTGAAATGATTATATAACTGTGATCGTATCAAATTCATTTATTATTCAGATATTTAATGAGAATGAAATTCATGAAACATTTGACACCCGACCTGATATTGGAACTTTATCAACATCAACATCTTTATTTCATCATCCAGATAATGTTCCTGCTCTACCTCACAATCAGGAATCTATCAATGTAATGTTTCATTATCAAGATTCATGTCTTGAAAACCTCTGATATATTCATAATCAGAATGATGAACCCCCTGAATCTGTTAAACTGTAGGAAGCATACAGAGCAATGCGGAAAGCAAGTGAGTATTTGATAACACAACAAAGAAGGAAGCAGCTTCTGTGACGGAGTGTAGATAGATGCTGGCTGTACTAGAGTGGCTCCGACTGGAAGCAGATGCTGGCTGCGCCGCTGTGGCTTAGCTCGTATCAACACGTCCCCCCGAGATGATGCCACCTGGAGAATGCGTCACACCTAATTGTGCGCGGCACCATTCAAACTTTTGTCTAGAAATTGGTTTCGTGAGTGAATCTGCGACCATATTCTCTGTCCGACAGTATTCTAATCGTATTGTGCCATCTTCCACTCTATCTCTAATTGCATGATAACGAACATCTATATGTTTGGTTCTCTTGTCAGTTCTGTGATTATTTGCGACACTCAACGAGCCCTGGTTGTCGCCCTTGATAGTAATAGCCTCGGCACTGTTCAAAAATCCCAATTCTATCAGAAATTGCTTGAGCCATTTGATCTCTTTTGATGCAATACTCAAAGCCATGTACTCGGCTTCGACCGATGACTCAGCTGTTGTTTTCTGTCTCTGGCTCCTCCAATAATTGGGGCTCCAGACATCATACAAATTAATCCCGAAGTCGATCGCCGTTGATCCGGATCACCAGCAAAATCACTGTCACTATAAGCCTCTATCGGTTGATTGGATGGGTAAAATCTCAAACCCCATGAAGCAGTTCCTTTTAAATACCGAAGGACTCGTTTGGCAGCAGTCCAGTGTTCTCTGCCTGGATTCTCCATATATCTACACAAGACATTAACTGAATGTGAGATGTCTGGACGGGTTCGGGTTGCAATATAGTTGAGAGAGCCGACCAGTTTACGATAAGGGACATTTTCCATCGAAGATTTCTCAATTTCAGTTTTCGGTGACATATCAGCAGACAGATATAGACCACGTTGATGAGGTAAGTCAGACGAGTTGCTATTGTTGATGTTGAACTCTGCTAATAGCTCCTCAATATAATTTTCTGATCTATGAAGATTGAGCACACATTTATGAACAGATTTACTCTTACGAAGGCTCATGCTGTATGCAAAAAACTCTTTACATTCTCTTATGCTATCACGACCATTACAATTCTCTGAATCACCGAGGCCAGATTTTATCGTCACCAAGTGAGGTAGGCCAAATATGCCGTATTTCCTTTTCGATGGAGGATTTGCCCGTCTATGATTCTCGATAAGAGTTTAACGTCCCTTTTTGCCCGACAAAATGGCTGACTAGGAACCAGTCTTGGCAGCCAAATAAAACCCTAACCCTAATGGGAGTTGACCCAGAACAGGAATTTCGGTCGCATTGAAAACCAAATCGGTCCTTGAAGGCTTCAAAAACTTGACGATAGCGGATTGCAAAGGTCATGTGCCAGAATGCTTTCAGCATTCCATTGAACTGAAGTGGGTCACTCGCCTTAAGGTTTGGGTTTGAACCATTCTTGATTGCTGTCATTCTCACCCTCTTAACAGTCATTGTATTCCTTTTCTTTCTATTCTGGGGCCAGTGCGCCCCTTTACTAACCGTGCAGTGTACCTGGCGGAAATACAAAGACCGGACTGGGCTGGATCGCAATGCTGACGACCTCGCCATCTCAATCCAGCCGGCTATAGGCGATGGGAGCGGAGACTCAGTTTTTGATAGCACGACGGCCAGCATTGCTTATTGACGATTCTGGTCGAAGTTTGCGAGAAACATTTTCCAGTTATGTCTATTCGACATTCTCTTGTCTGTCCAAGATGGACCGAGCAAAGCTGATTCATCTCTCGAGATCAAACAGCACATTGGCATCGGCACACTTGACATCCTTAATGAGCTTTGTACGGCATTTGAACAACTCTGCTGGGAACCAAAGCGAGCCTCCTCAAATATTTTCAAAGTTGCAAAACAAATAATCAATAAATGATGTAGCACAAAACGAAATCAACAGTTCTAGTTCGGTAGTATTTGGGCAAAATTCTTCGAGCACTTTGACTCTCAATGGAAGCGCGTTTCTGTTGGTTTGAGCCCCTGTTCATTCTAGCTCTGAGCTCTAACCCAGGTCCGCACTGCCCTCGCTTCCAACCCCGAGTCGGGCCTGCCGTGATAACATCTTTCAGAAACAAACCGGCGCTGTCGTACCACTAAGAGGCGTACGACAAGTGAGAAAGTTGCCAGCATTTGTCGACTCTTTATTATTCATACGACATGTCGTACGCCTTAGCAAGGTAAATCATTTTAACAGTCAAACGAAACCAACTCAAAATGTGCGTGAAACGTGTTTAACAGTAGAAATTCAGCAAAAATTGTGCGTAAAACGTGTCTAACAGTTGAAAAATCAACATCCAACCCAAAATGTGCGTAAAACGTGTTTAACAGTCGAAAAAATAAGCAACCAACTTAAAATGTGTGTGCATGTAAAAACAACAAACCTTTGTCGTCGGTGGAATTGTAAAGGGAGAGAAAGTGACGGCACGTGAAAAGTCCGTGGGCGAATTGTCGCAGAACGCCGGCATGACCGTGGCAGAACTCGACGCCTTTCTAGCCGATGCGACCCGTGAGTACACGCTGTCGATCACAGAGTTGGCCGGACGGGGCGCGCGCCTCGCCCAGCACCGCCCGATGGACGCCGACGAGGCCGCAGCTCGCGCCGACGCCATCGCCGCCCTCGCGTGCCAGACGCACGCACTCGAGACTTCGACGACGATTATCTCGCAGATCGAAGATGCCGTACGGCTTTTCAACCAGGACCACGACCGATTTCAGGCACGGTAGGATAGTAATTTCAAACCCTAAACGCTAAGTTGACTGCAGCCTCTTTGCTTTCTTCTACGACTATAACAGTTAACATTCTTTTGTGTATTTTTATGAGGAATTTTGATGCTGCTTTTTTAGCTGTAACGTTTCTTGTCACATTTTTTGAAAAGATTTTGAAAAAATGTTCTTCAGAATGGATGCGCTGACGCGGAAGTTGTATGAGACGAAAGAACAAATCGAAGTCGAATTATTCATTGTCGAAGATCAGATGATCGAGGCCGAGGGCCAGCTCGGCATCGATACGGCACCGTATATCGATTTGGTGAAGGCGGCGCTGGAGGCGTGCGTGACCGGGGCGAGGTTCGTGCGACTGCCGGATCGGCTGTATCCGAAGCGGGTCCTGTACGACGGCCAGGATGCGCTGTTTGATCGATGGAGATCGCTGTTCGTACGCGTGTCGTGGGAGTTCTCGGAGCTCGTGGAAGGGTTGGAGACTTGCCTGGTAAACTGTTTAGGGTTTTAGGGTTTCCTGGGTGCTGAGAGCAGTTTAGGATGTCATAGGGTTTGTGGAGAGAACCCTAATCAAACACGAGAGCGAACTACAAAACGGTGTTTCTGGGTAGCTGCATCATGGCGCTGATAATCATAGAAAGATAAAACAACACGAAAAAATAATGAATTAAACAAACATATTAATCTGAGAGAATTTGTAGAATTCGTCGCTTTTTCATTGAAGAGGCGGCCATCAATAATAGAGCCATCGAGTACAGAAATCTCATTGGAGATTCGCACAGAGGGCGCGACGTTTGCCGAGGCCGAATTGTCGACCGATGGTACAGGCGGTTTGGGGCCTCCGCCCCAAAAGCTGGCCCCCGACCCACCCCACTGACCCGAGTCCCCAAAAGCTGGCCCCCGACCCGCCCCACTGACCCCGGGTTTCATTTCCATAACACTGCGGTCCTCTGCCGAATTCGACGGCGATTCGGGTAGAATCAGTTTCACCAAACAACCAAATTGTCTTTCTGGTCAAATCCTCGGCAACAGCTGCCTTCCTATTGCATTCAGATCTTGTCAGATCTGCAGCAGAGAGTCTTATCTAATCCCCTCCTTGTGATTACTGCAGTTGCAGGACTTTATGAAATAGCTCTCTGCTTGAACTATGAATGTATAAATTTTTGAGAGAGGAACGAATATTCAGAGATTAGAAACATTTTATGAGCAGTTTACGGAGTGACAAATTGTGTAGAGTTTGGGCCAGATAGAGCAGGACATTGTCCAGTAGGTCCAGGACAGTAATTATGTTGAAATTGATAATGATCTATATAATGTCCAAATATATGAGAGAAATAATTGACATCATTATTACAATGATGTTCAAGACAGTATAATATTGGATGAAGAGAATTTTGGAGATATTCAATCAAATCAGATGATGGATTGAGACCCAGCTTCTTCAAAAGATTATTCAATCGCTGAATACACTCCAACACGAGCTTCTGTGATATATTCAAAAAATACGAATAAAACTTGAACACAGTAATACCGTCTCAAATCCTTTCATAGAATATCTCAATAGACAATAAGCAAGATCTTCTCTATCACAAAGTAGTTGTGATATGACGGAGTATTTCTTATTGTTACTGACAATGAGAGTCTCAAAACCGCACTGTTTACCTTTGCATTTGTGCCTAGAACAACGTTTGTCAAAACGACTATGCGAGAACGGATTTCCCCATCGAGATTGAAAAACCCGTAGATCATTCTGACAGCAGGATCCGACACATGAAAGTATTGGGTAACATGATTCCCGCAGCCAATGATAACAACGTTCACGTTCCATGTTCAATTTCGGGTCGGCAATCTTGGCCCGACATATTTTTAGACATAAACTGGCCACCAATATCAACTTCTGTAACGTGGTCTTTGAAGTTGCGATTTCCGAGGTTTCGGACAATATGATCTGATCATCGAGAACTTTGATAATAATGGGGCCATTTGCAATGTGTTGTTTTTTGCACTTTGATGGGAACAATATGTTCGTATCAGTAAGAAACTCGTACTCGTCATCATCAGGCTGCTTTTTCTGAATTTTTGAGATCAGTGTGAAATTCCCCATTCAATATGAATAATCTCACCAAAAAAGCGCAGAGAGTAGTGTAGTCTGTGATCTTCTCCACATTAAAATCAAACAATGTAAAGAACTCAGAAAACACGCGAAACATTGGCCGAGCTGGATCCTGTTCAGGTGAACTAAATTTCATCCGTTTCCAGGACGGATTGTTGTCATTCTGTAGATCATGAGCGTCAAAAGAGATGAAAGAACTATCTCGGACCTGATTCATCAACTGATCGGCAGCTGAGAGTTTAGATCGGCATTCATTTCCGGAACATCTATTTCGAAGTCTCCAATGATAGAAGGGATTCCCCCAGAGGGTCTGAAACCTCCGGAGATCTTTCTGACAGCATTCCAGGACACATCGGAGTACAGGACGACACACCTTATACAGAAAATCCCGTATATGCCCATCAACCTTTCTCCAAGACAATTCATATTTCCGGGAGGCCCAGATCAATTTCCGATAAAAATTTGCAATCAGAATCAGCTTTTGTAATGTGCTTTGAGCATAACGGATTCGTTTGATTTCGCTCAGATCCAGATCATGTCCTTTCACATTGATAATTAATTGAGAGTCGCTCATAGAGCATTGACCTGCATCACAATCGGTCTTTGAAGACAGAGAACGAAGTTCATCATCGTTCGGCTCTTTGATCTAATATATAGTCAATATACAGAGGGACAAAAAGCTCTTCAAGGATCACCAGAAACTTGCAGAGACTGTTATAGTCATTAATATCAGTCACATCATGATTGAAGGAATACAGA
Organism: Polymyxa betae; assembly: GCA_003693705.1. Classification (NCBI taxonomy): domain Eukaryota; phylum Endomyxa; class Phytomyxea; order Plasmodiophorida; family Plasmodiophoridae; genus Polymyxa; species Polymyxa betae. The sequence continues at coordinate 7,682 of RBZT01000095.1, forward strand.
AGTTCGGTTGGCGATGATGTCTCGTTAATACGAGGACGTTTCCGGGAGATAATTTCAACTGGTTCATTATTATGAAAAATAAAAATATCAACGATTCTAAAAAGCATCAAACTTGATAAGGAAGAAAATTACATTGATAGTTTCATGAATAGGAGGTAAAACCGGAACAATATCTGTATGGTGTGATAAAGATGTTGATGTTGATAGTGTTCCAAGATCAGGTAGAAGAGATGCGACCTCTTCCTGATACAGCAGTTTTACTCCTGTGTCTGTGAGATCGGGATTATAGAGACTGACATTGATATCGGGAGGATAGACACTGATATTGAGATCGAAAGGATAAACTCTATCAGGAGTCTCTTCTAATGAGTCTGTAACATTAATAGGCCCAAGACTGAATGCAGCGAAGCACTCAGATAGACTCAGTATCAGGAAGGGAATCGCTCGACCAAACATTGTTAGGCAAGTGGAGTCTAAACATCGTCGGACTTCGGCCTTACGAGCCTCTGTCGTCGGAGCACAATTCTGCGCGCAGTTTTGGCAGTTTGTACTGTGGTTGTGGTATTTGGTAGATTTTATCGGATTGGATTTTCCTATATCGTTGATTATCATCAGTTCTAAAGAGGCGGTGATGTCTCCTATTCACATGGCCTAATAGACACATATGGTCACATTAGGAGCTCCTTCATTTCAGTTTCGTAGCAGAATTTCCTTCATCCGTTTTGTATCAGGACTCTTGGTGATTATCCTTGACGATTGATTACTCTCTTTCATGTCGCTGTTTACCCGATTCGTCGCAAATCCGATGAACTGAAATGCTTCAAGATATTTGTTGCAGCTGTGGAGGCTGAGCCCGGAGCTGGCTTTAGCAACACATTGAGTTTCGAATAATGGAGGCGATTATGTCGGTCAAGATTTTATCGATTTCCTTGTGCATCAATCCTTTCCCATTAAAGTTACGTGATGCCGAGTTCGGGTCAGTTAATCTCCGGCTGAAAACTAGACTGCTACGGCATGGTATTTCCGAATCCTGTACTCCGCAAATAAAATCAGAGTTCGGATATCTCAAAAATGCTTACAGAGGGGAATCTCATATTAAGTCAGCAATTGGCAATTGCAGCTCGTTGTTTCCGGGCGTTTCAATGCTTTAAGAGATTTGGAGGCCGGTCGCAACAGTGTTCCTAAGTTAAGGTTTGAGAAGCTCTCTCAACAGTCAAAAGAGAAAACAGCCTTCTGATTTGTCGCTAGAAGAGATTCTCCTGTCAAGCCAATTTGAAGCGCTCGTGAATTTTAATCTGTTTCTGATCTCATCGGCAGCGTGGCGGCATTCCAGGAAGCGTTTAGGAAGATCTGGCTCAAAACAGCAGAAACGTCGCCATCGGGTGAGTTGCTCGACCTCGGCCTCAGCGGTTCGCCAACAATCGATAGAAACGTTCTAACAACAACGATAGAAAGAGGGTTTTCTATCTAGGGTTTTCGAATGGGAAAAATGAACCCTTCTAGTCTTCACAGTTACAAGAACTGCGGATCAGAGGGCCAACACCAACACAGCAACAAAATGGCCGTGTAAGATGAGTCGGCCACCAACCGAGTCGCCCTTTCAACAAGGGGATGCTGTCTATAATAAAATTCCGATCCAACAGCAACCACGAAACATGACGATTTTGTACTTAGGCTAAAAAACACCAAAATAAGAATCGTGGCTGCCAGTCAGACCTCTCTGACTACGCAAAAACTTCCAAACAAAAGCTGAAATCGCTTTTTTTTTACCCGAAACGATCGAGTCAGAAAAAAAACTGCGCCACGGCAATCCGGCCCAACGAGTCAAAAACAAATCACGATCAAACCATCATCTTCTCGTTGCCCACGAATACCCCCCGGAACAATGCTCGTCCAGCTGCTCTGTTTCCTGTTGGCGTTCGTCGTGCTGGCCCAGTACGGCCTGGGGCCGTCGCGTCGCGCTCTGCACACCGCCGTCCATGTCCTGTCGCCGCTGGGTCGTACCGGCCCGCCGCTGTTCCCGCCCCGATTCCTACGGCATCTCGACTCGCTGGCGATCACGCTCCGAAACAGGTAGGAGGCGCCGCCTTTCGATTTCTCGCAGCGCTGTTTTTTTGATGCGTTTCTCTTGTTGTTTTTTGTTTTTTTTTTGGGGATTGTTTTTCTGAGTCTCAGAACAGGTCGTTTAGCGGCAATAGGCGCGGCGATCCGTTCCTGATCGCCGACCTCTGCGCCAGCGGCGTCGTCCTGAACCTGTGCCTGCGCCGATGGCCGCTCGAGGGCGACATCCCCGTCATGGTCCGGCCCGTCCCGAGCCCGTCCAGGTCCGCAGACCACGAACAGTGGCTGCTGCGGCTGCTCCGCCATTACATTCAGCTGTGCGCGGCCACCCGAGACGCCCCCACCACCCCGGACCAGTACGAGGCCCTGGTTCGGTTCGCTCTGGCTCTGATCTTTCGCTTTCCGGATCCGGAATCGTTGGTGACGCTGTACGACGGCGATTCGATACTGTGGGCGTTGTCGGAGGCCGCCACGCTCACGGACTTCGGCGCGGACGTGACGGTGTTGCTGCGGGCGCTGCCGGTGAATGCGCTCCCGGATACTCCGCTGAATCGGCGGCTGCTGCGGAACATTCTCAGGTATTGTTTATGTTCTGCGGCAGTAGTTTCGGTTACTGATGACGTTACAGAGCGCGCGGCGTTTCGATTCCTGCGCAGCTGGCCGCCAACATGCTCTTTTCTTGGCGCCTGTTAGTCGACATCTATTGTTTAAACATTTTCTTGATATTTGACCGTTTTTTCCCAATGACGATTAAAAGTTTCAAAAAAAATCAGAAAACTGGTTGAACGTAATCCATCCAAAATATTTTTATTTTCGTAATTTTTCCAAATTTTTGTGACCAAACCGTGCCAAACTATTTCACTGTGACAAGCGTTCTGTCAACTGTTGTGAAAATTCAAAATCAAAACTTTTTTCAAAATTTTATCTTTTCTGATTCTGAATGTTTCGAATACAGGAATATCTTTGGAGACGAATCGGATGCGCTCATCACCGATGCCCTGCTGGATTGCGTGATGCTCGGCACGAGGGAATACTCGACCGCGAATTTCCTGCGCCAGTTCGTATTCGCGCCCTGGTCTGTGGCCTCCGTCTTCATTCATTGCCCTCTGCTGAATGTGACAATCACAGGCTGCGATTCCATCGCGATCGCGAACATGCCGAGCTCGGCCACCTCCCTGCGGACGCCGCACTGGCCCGAGTCGCATCGATCGTGCTTCGCGCCAGAACCTGGGACAGTTCGCTGTTTCGGAAGTTCAGCGACGCGACGCCTTTAGAACGGCTTCAAATGTGGCGTTTGATTCTTTCAAGGTTCGAATTTTTTGTTTTCGTTTTGTTCAACAATAATCTTTGGAAAGAATTTTGAAAAATGATTTATTCAATGTTTTTGAATTTCTTCCAAAACGCAGCTCTGTGCAGCTATTCTATTCTCTTTGATAGCAGATTTTTTTCAATATTTCTGAAAAGTTTTCTCACTTTGCGTGACTGTATTGCGTGTTGACAACCTAAAAGGTACCTGGATGATCTCGAGACTCAATCTGATGGCAGCGTTCCGCCTGGTCCGGATTGCGGACCGAGCTGCGGATCCTCTGATTCTAACGCAGGAGATGAGATTCCAAACCCGACAATATTAGGGGACGATCATATAATTTCTTCCCTATTCACACAGACTTTGAGAAACAACGGAGAGATGACGAAGCAGGATTTCAATGAAGTGAACCTGGCTGCGCACTTCGTTTCGTTACATACACACTGCACACATAATACGTTACCGTCCACGTTTCAGCTCATAAAACGATGCCTTCTGGGTGACGCTTCTGGGTGCTCCACCAAGCTACGTTTCGGTAACGTGGTTCGTGAGCCGGAGACGCTCGGGATCCGAAACGTGAATCAGCTGGCCGCGTTGGCGTTCCTGCACGACCCGGACTTTGAAACGATACTGAATTACTCGAGGGGAGACAACTACGCTGTGGCACGGGAGCTGTTACAGTCACTGTTTAACACGTCGCCGCCTGCCGTCCAGACTTTCACATACTGGGCCACGGACCCGATGCTATTCGCACAATTTTTGCCCGTAACGCTGGAGCTCGTGACCAGTAGGAGATTTGTCTACAGTGTAACGTATTCATGACCGCGGTTGTTAGGGCGCTTTGCATACTCCTTCATTACACCGAGTTCGATCCGCAAGGTCGGTTTTTCATTTGTAAAACAAAATCTTCAGTTCTTTTCGAAACAAAATGTTTTACTTTAAAAAAAATTATATTTAAAGTTAAAAAATAATCGGATTTTCGTACTTTTCAGTTTTTTTCGAACCAAAATGTTTTACTAAAAATTTTTTTTTTCTGAAATGTCATTTTTTCGAAATTTCTTATTCTGTCTGGAAACGTGTTTGGTTTTGTGCAAAGAAGAGCTGAACAAAATGCTGTCGAAGCAATTTTCAAATTTGGAATACCCTTTTTGAAATCCTTTCTGATTCGTTTTGCAGATTGGTTCGGAACCCCGTGATTGTTCAATCTGTATCGACAACATCAACGACACGATGTTGGCGTTAGAGTGCCTTCACGAGTTCCATTCGTATTGTATCTCTGCTTGGGTGTTGCAAGAGGGCAACGCGTCCTGTCCCATCTGTCGTCGGGCCGTACAGTTCCCGGCGATGACCCACGCACGCTTCCTGCAGCTCGTCCACAATAACCCATTGCTACCTCAATCCTGGGACCGATTGTCCACGGCGTCCGCCTTCCGGCCGTGATACCGTCGACTGTAATACATGATACCTATCAGAGCGCTTCCAAATTGTTTTTTTTTATTGAAAACTTTAATAAAAAGTTGCGCCACCTGACGGCTCGGCATATAGGCCGCGCTGACAGCGAAAGACTGCGACTGCAAGAGAGAGGGGAAACGATTTCTTGATTCATTTTTCTCTTTCCCTTTAATACCGTAGTGCAATTATAGCCGATTATAAATCCATGCTGGCAGCCTCAAAACAACAGATGGGATCATTATTGCATTAAGCAACATTCTCTGCAGATGATAGCTCCGGCAGACCAGACCAAGACAGTGGATTCTCAGCCGCATCTGCCACACGATATAGAAAAATCCAATCCAATCTCCCAAATCTGTGTTGTGATTTCTCTCAACGCGGGGAGAACCCACAATTTCTCCATGGGATTTGAATTTTTTGGAATTCAGGAACTCAATAACTTGGCAGTTGACAACACGCTAGGTAGTCTGACCATCAGACAACGTTGCTGCTGATTTGAATGTATCTTTCCTATGTGGCATTCACCCTAAAAGCCCTAAAAACCCACCTAAAAAAACCTAAAAAGCCCTTACAAAAAGCCGTAAAAAAAAGCCCCCTAAAGAAGCTCGAAAAACGTAATCTCGCCAGTGGGAGTAACCCGCGCGGAAAATTGTGCGTTCTCCAAGCGTGGAGAGAAATCACTTCTGCCCAAATCTCACCACCGCGATACAGAACAATCTGCCAAAACTGCGCGCAGAATTGTGCTCCGACGACAGAGGCTCGTAAGGCCGAAGTCCGACGATGTTTAGACTCCACTTGCCTAACAATGTTTGGTCGAGCGATTCCCTTCCTCATACTGAGTCTATCTGAGTGCTTCGCTGCATTCAGTCTTGGGCCTATTAATGTTACAGACTCATTAGAAGAGACTCCTGATAGAATTTATCCTTTCGATCTCAATATCAGTGTCTATCCTCCCGATATCAATATCAGTCTCTATAATCCCGACCTCCATACTGTAAACACAGATTAAGACTGCTGTATCAGGAAGAGGTCACATCTCATCTACCTGATCTTGGAGCACTATCAACATCAACCTCTTTATCACACCATACAGATATTGTTCCGGTTTTACCTCCTATTCATGAAACTATCAATGTAATTTCCTTCCTTATCAAGTTTAAGATGTTTTAAATTGTTGATATTTTATCAGAATAATGAACCAGCTGAAACTATCTCCCGGAAACGTCCTCGTTATACCGAGACAACCGGCCTTTTGTATTCCTTCAATCATGATGTGACTGATATCAATGATTATAACAGTCTCTGTAAATTTCAGGTGATTTTTTGATAAGCCCTTTTGTCCCTCTGTATTTTGAAATTATATTAGATCAAAGAGCCGTGCGTTGAAGAACTTCTGTGTCTGTCTTCAAGGACCGATGATGATTCAGGCCAATGCTTCAAGATCAACTGTCCATCAATTATCAATGTGAAAGGACATGATCTGGATCTGAGCGAAATCAAAAGAATCCCGTTAGCTCAGAGCACACAACAGAAGCTGATTCTGATTGCGAATCTGTATCGGAAATTGATCTGGGCAAGGAAGGTTGATGGGAGAATACTCCATTGGATGTATCAGGTGTGTCGTCCTGTACTACGATGTGTCACGAAATGCTGTCAGAAAGATCTCCAGAGATTCCAGACAGTCTGGGGGAATCTCTTCAATCACTTCAAACTCCAGAAAGAATGTTCCGGAAATGAATGCCGATCGATATTGTTCGCTGCTGATCTGTCTATGAATCAGGTCCGAGATAGATCTTTCATCTCTATTGACCATCCTGCTCTACAGAATGACGAGAATGCCTCCCTAAAACGGATGATATTCTGTTCACCACCAACGGATTTTTCTCTGACAATGTTTACCGTGCTGTTTGCATTTCATACATTGTTTGATTTTAATGTGGAGAAGATCACAGACTACACTACTCTGTGTGCTTTTCTGGTGAGATTTATTCATATTGAATGGAGAATTTCACACTGAATCTGTCGTTCAGAAAAAGCACCTGATGATGACGAATACGCGTTTCTTACTGATACGAACATATTGTTCCCATCAAATGGCAACAAACACGCTGCCAAAGACCCCATTATTATCAAAGTTCTTGATGATCAGCTCATATTGACCGAAACTTCGGAAATATCATCTTCAAAGACTACGTTACAGAAGTTGATATTGATGGCCAGTTTATGTCTGAAAATAGGTCGGGCCAAGATTACCGACCCGACACTGAACCTGAATCGTGAACGCTGTAACAATTGGCTGTGACGAACATGTTACCCAATTCTTTCTTGTGTCCGAATATGTTGTCAGAATGATCTTCGGACTTTTCTGTGTCGATGGGGAAATCCGTTTTCGCATTCTGGGTTTCAAAGACTTTGCTCAAGGCACACTGGCAAGAGTAACCAGTGCGGATTTGAAACTCTCATTGTCACTAACAATATGAAATACTCCATCAAATCACAACTTGTTGGTGATAGGAGAGGCCTGCTCATTGTGTATTGAGATATTCTCTAAAAAGAGTTGATACGGTATTACTGTGTTCAAGTTTATTTGTATGATCTGATTATACCACAGAAGCTGATGTTGGAGTGTATTCAACGACTGAATGATGAACTGAAAGAGCGGAATTTGAATTCATCATCTGATCTGAGTGAATATCTCGGAGATTCTCTTCATCCAATATTATACTGTCTTGAACATCATTGTAATAATGATGTCAATTATTTCTCTCATATATTTGGACATTATATAGATCATTATCAATTTCAACACAATTACTGTCCTAGACCTACTGGACAATGTCCTGCTCTATCTGATTCAAACTCTACACAATTTGTCACTACGTAAACTGTTGATAAAGCGTTTCTTATCTCTAAGAATGTTCATAATTTCCGCAGAGAAGTATCTCATAAAGTTTTTTCTCTACTGGGATAGGTTTTGAAAAGAACCGAACTTGCCCAGATGGCTGATAGAAGCACAATTCAGATGGCCAAGGCGTCCATACTAATTCAGGATGGAATCCGATGGCACGGAGCTCGAAGAAGGCTTGGTAGAAAGGGCTGCACGGTATCTAGGCGGAACAAATCTCCAGTTTTTTTGCCAGTTGCGCACAAATTTGCCAATTCACAAATCTTTTGTAATAGAGAATCGAGATAAGCGACCATATCTCGATACATGTGGAAAGGTAATCCAGTATAACTCGGAAGGACGGCGCTCTTTGTCATTTGCGGAGCTTCATTATGATAAGAATTGAGCATAGTCCACATTTCATTTGCAGTTGTCTAATGTCTTGTCCATAATCTTCGTTTCCATTTCAGCATCATCTCAACGGACTTTTAACAAGCGCATTGCGTGAGATTGAAATGTTGAAGTGCAGCAGTGTTAGATGCTTTAGAGCAGCTTCGGCATTATTTATGATACTCCGGACAGTTATTATGATCTTTTTGCATCACTCTTGACAGAACGGCTGCATCATGGTAACTTAAACGTGATCGTGACCCATCCTACATTCCGTTCCAAAAGTCTCTCAGCCACTCTCTGTTACTGCGTGACGCTCGCCGAACTGC
>RBZT01000561.1:0-18027 GCA_003693705.1 Polymyxa betae
TCACGCTGCAGAGCGTCTTCGAGTCCACTTCCCATCAAATGTGCAGTGAAGCCGAATTCGAACGCAGACCAATTCTTGCCATTCAACTTCTCGCCCGTGTACGCTTTCAGAACGTCTGGGCCCATAACCTGAGAAGATGTTTGGTTTAAGGAAGCTTCGATTCGGCGTTGCTGCATCATGTTCTCAGTCACGGAGTCCGGACTTGGACTATCCCCCGAACCGTTCTCAGAGTCTCGTGTATGAGATCTAGTATTCGCCATCTAGCTACTCAAAACGCAGACGCTCACGATTAGAGGTCAGAATCAAAGTGTTTAGTGATCATAAGATCGTCTCGTACTCCAGGGCCGGTCACGTGCTCGGTCCGCACGCGACCGCCGGCAGGCCAAGTCACTGGGAGGGCGTACGCATACCGCCAGCATCAACAGATTGGAGATGATGACTCGTCAGTACGATGACGTTTTCGGGAGATAATTTCAACCGGATCTTCATTCTGATTTTGAACATTTCAGCAAATTTAAGACATGACAAGTTATACAGAATCATTACTTTGATAGTTTCCTGAATAGGAGGTAAAACGGAAACATTATCTGTATGATGTAATGAAGATGTTGATGTTGATAACATTTTATCATCAGGTAGATTCTCTGTGAATATCTGAATAATAAATCAATATCATAATATCACAGTTGTATAATCATTTCATACATCAAAATTTACATCCAGGTTAAATGAGGAATCTAAGATAAAGGAGGATTCTAAGAGAATGTTGGAATCGAGATCTGAGGAATTGTGGATTGGATATTCATGATAGAAGATAGGTTCCTATATTGCGTGTTAGAAAGATCTGACTTCTTTTCAGAGCAATCATACACTGGGGTCTGTAACGTGGACGTCGACAGGAGAGACAGTATCATGAGTCTCTTCCAGATAATCTGAGACATTTTTTGACCCAGAACTGAGTACAGCCAAGGACACAGATAATCTCAGTATCAGAAAGACAATCGCTGGGCCAACCATTTCCATGAAATGAATTTCTGATAGTCTGTCTTCGGTGTTGCCATTGTGCGTAGTTAAGGCGATCCGGAATCCTGCGCGCAGCTTTTTCGAATCATTGAGAGGCTGGTTCTAGTTACTTCAAGGCTAATCGGCTTGTTGCTGCGCCGAAAGTAGCAATCTGCAGTCCACACATCGAGCTACGAGGCAGAAATCATAGCTCTGCAATCAGGCGTTACTTCACTACTGGAAATGTATCCCGAGAACAGACACATTCGAGTACATTCGCACAATTTCAAAATAGAGACCAGTGACTAATGTCGTCATTGTGAGCGCAAAAACGAAACCATTGAGCACCAGTTACTGAAATGCCCAAAATTCAAAATTCAAAGTTCCATTAAATACAGAAATAAGTACAAACAGTAAGAACCTACAAGTTTCAATGAAGCACTCTACACACATGATCAATTTATGGTGAAATTTCTGGCGAAGGCATATTCACACGGATGTTTATATAGCGAGACAATACGAAAGCTGGGTAACGCCAGTAGGGGAGTAATAGATTCGAGTCCCTGTTGGATTGGGCGGGTGCCTATCCTTCCTTATTAAGGCTCTCCAAGGTCCTGCGGATAGGGCAGTTATGCGAATAATAAAAGTTTAAATGGGTGAAATGCAGGTTAGTCCCGAAATCGTGAATAGAAGCTCTGGAACGTTTTAGGCTCTTCGCTCGAATTTTCCAGCAATGCGTCCTGGAAAAGCCCATCCGGTGGTCTCTAATTCTGTTTCTCGCTATAAAATGGATCACAGTCAGCTGGGGCTTTAATCGCATCGGTATCGGCGGCCGTCCGAAGTTCTGTAGTGGTCATCGTCTGCTCTGTCCTTTGATTAACAGAAGGAATGCGGATCGATAACAGGTCCTTTTGCGGGCCCCCTTCAAGGCGATTTACAATTGGGCGCAGTCAATTCGCTTTGGCCAATCTGGACGAATTCTGCCATAAAGGATGGATTCCTGACTGCTTTCGATTTGTGGTAGACATTGGGCTATTCCGTCAATATCAACTTTATTACCTCTCTTTTACGAATTTAGGAACCCATGGTCTAGGGTTAGGGTTTGGGTTCGCCGGTTCGTCGGTCAATTCAATTTCAGTATGATACTTCAAAACAAAACGGTGGTAGGCCAATGGCCCAGTACGACATCTCTCAGGCAAATTGATTGACCAGAAAATGTGCGCTCTGGAGTGGGTCAAGTGTTGGAAATTCTTCCGTCCTGAAGAACGGCATAAAAACATTATTCGTCTCTCAACCAGCAGTGACCCCATCTTCCAAAAATAAAAAAAAATACAATTCAAAGCGTCCAAATCGGATTCTACTGTTTGCTGTTTTTTGATTTCTGTAGAGTCAGGGTTTAGGGTTTTAAGTTTTGATGCGGCCAAGACGGCAGAAGCTTTGTTTGGAAGTGATCTGTTATCGCTTTATAGCGGTCTATGCTTGTAACAGCAGCATGATTCGGCACCATGCAGAATCGGACAGACTGGATTGGTAACGTTTTCGTCGCGGAGGCACGCGCAGATTTTCCTGGGACCAGGCGTACGCCGCCCGTATCTGCCAGAATCGGATCGGCGATCACGTTCGCCAACCATGAAGGCGCTCTTGTAAGACGGCATGATCCGAGCGCCGCCCTTACTTAATTAGGCTTGTAGCGGTCGCGGACAGCAGACGTTCAGGCCGCTGAAATCGCATGAGAAGGGCAGTAAACGGGACCAGATGCACATTGCGGCGCAGGCCACGCTCGGCTCGGGGAATATGCAGCTCGCAGTGAAGCTCCCGAAAGGAGAAGTCCGTACGGTCTTGCGTGTGCCCAATCTCCATTGATTCTCCTCCGCACAGGACCTGAACGAATGGCTCGCTGTGAATACCGTCGATTTCTTCAACGAGGTAGAGGCCGCGTCCCGATTCGGTCTGAGGCTCTGCGTGACGCATTGCGCAGATTTCGTTACTGTACGGGACGATTGCGGAGTTCTGCACTGCCCAGTCCTGTCCGACCATGAGCGCCGGACCCAATTTCCAGTACCTGTGGGCCGATGGGGTCAAAATCAAGAAACCCATCAAGGTAACATAACTGTAACGTCAATCCGCTAATTTCCATCGTCCAGCTTTTTTGAACTTTTTCGTCGCTCAAATTTTTTTTTGGTTTCAATGGCTTATGAAACGTATCTGTGACTGTGTTTACGCTACATGATTTCGGTATTGCTGTCAATTCGGGCTTTAATTCCCTGGCAATATGTTGTTACATTTGTCATTTACGTTACATGTTGTTGAGTGTAACGTGAACTAGTGTTCGGCGCCTGAATACGTGGACCTGTTATTGGAATGGGTCGAGTCGCAGCTCAGCGACGAGCACGTGTTCCCGTTGCAGGTGGGCGCCCCATTCCCCAAGGTCAGCGGGCCCATTCCACCACACCCCACGACCCCATCTCATTGTTATCCATCATATAGAACTTCCAGTCGTCAATTGTACCCACTCTTTTCAAGCGCCTTTTCCGTGTCTACGCCCATCTCTATCACGAGCATTTCCAGGTCGGCTCTTTCTGTAATGTTTCGTTGAAAAAAACAGTTTTTGTTCAATCGATTTTTTAACTTTTGATTCATCCGTTTACATTTTATATTTCTTCAATATATTCCAATTTGTCAATAGCATTCGAGTTTTCCAAACGTGCTTAAATCGGTCGTGATTGTTTTTTTTTGTTTTGAAAGGAGGTAAAAGCGAAATAAAGTTTTGTATTCGATAACGTTTCCGAGCAGTGTACGGCTGCTGGCCCATTTATCTGACGGCGGTTGTAGAAAATCCAGAGTCTGGGAGCGGAAGCCCATCTGAACACGTGTTTTAAGCACTTCATGTTCTTCGTGACCGAGTTCGAGCTGATCGACGCTAAAGAGCTGTCCCCGCTCCACGACCTGATGCAATCCCTGTCTATTGCCATTCCCGACAACTAACCAATACAATAATGGAACCAATGCCCCCCCCATGTCTGCAACTGTGTTGGTTTGATGCGTGCTGATTTTCAACTTCAACAAATTTTCTGCTAAAAGATCGTTAATGATACCGATAATATCGAAATGTTATGTTTCCATCAAAGCCTGCTGTCTTGTTGGGCCAGTCAAGTGCAGAGGGTAATGATATGACCACACTTGTATCGTTAAATACTGCTCCGCATCACCTGATCAAGGCAGGCACGAAGTCGTACTGTACGAAAACATCAAGTAATGAAAATTGCCTTCTTGCGAATAGATTTGCCAAATTCTACCATCGCTCCTATTCGCAGGGGCCGTAAGCGTCTTCCATGTCAAGAAACCCTAAACCCTATATCTAGTGATGTATTAACGATGGTTTCATCCGCTCTGCAGCTCGATGATCAATCGATAACGGCAATTTACCGATCGGAAAGCGAGAAGATTCACCGGGTTACCACAACTTAGCATTGATCATGGCCGTGGTCGTACTGGCTCTTCCAGGTCTAGAACACGATCTGTTTCGAATGTGATGGGAGCGGCGGAGGCGGCGGTAATGACTGTCCGGGGACGTAGGGTGGTGGAGGCTGCGGCAATGATTGTCCAGGGACGTAGAGTGGTGAAGGCTGCGCAGGCGGCATTACGTTACTGTACACAGGCGGCACTTGGACAGTGTAGGGTTGAGTGACGGCGATCGGGGCTTCTCTCGGGACCCGGTTAGGGTTTTGCGTTTGCCACCGCCGCCGACACGACCTTCGGCATTTGGCGACGATGCATCCCATGAATAGAATCCAAAACACGATCGGGACGATGATCGCCATGACGGATGATGACGACGACGACGAAGTCGTGACTCGGCGTGCGCAGTCGTTTTGGTCTCTCTCACACAAAGTATTGTTACATTCTTTGTCGCAGACGCCGTCACCAATCATATAGGGATAACATCCCGGTGAACATAAACTGGTATAATGGACTTTATAGGAGAGCGTCACGGAGCAGACCAGGCTCTCACAGGATACTTTGAACACGTAATTATGTCCGAGTTCGGCCTCCTCACTCCGAGATAAGTCCGCGTTCAGAGTCGCGCAGTTCCTTCCAGTGGTACTGGCGATTTCCGTCCCTGATGATGTCTCCAGCGACAGTGCGATCTGTTTCCCGTCGCTGTCCGCATAAGCTCCGGACCAGTTGGGAAAGAACTCCGAAGAATTGATAGTGACGACGAGAGGGTTGTTATTCGTGATTAGGACAGTACGACAGGTAGCTCCAGGGCCATACGACCACACAAAGAAGTCCGACTGCCAGTCGGCGCACGTCTGACAGATAGAGGTTAACGATACCTGCGCGTGGGTTTCGTTACTGTTAGCGGCGCAGCATAGCGCTGCGATCGCCACGATGACAGCAATGGCTTCCGGCATGAACATGATATTTCATTATAAGGCAGATGGTACCACAGATCGGTTAAGTGATCCTGTGCCTAGCAGTAACTGTTCGAAAACATGATTTTTTTTTTAATTTTTTTCACCTCAATTGCTGTCCACCCTAACCCGGTAAAATTTTGAAAGATTTTCACCAATTTTTTGAAGGTTTTTATTTATTTTTGTGGAGTATGCCTTTTAGAAAAAAAATTGAAAAATTCGCAAAATTTCCGAAGACGCTCTGGCACAAACTCTTCGGAGAGTATTGAAAAACTATCCTAATGTGACGGATTTATAACTTTCATTTTCAATTCTCGTCGGAAAGAATGCACAGTCCGGTAGTGCTTTCAGAATGATCTGGGTCTGTACAACACCGAATCAAGGCGCATGACAGATCAGCCCCGAAGACCTATGCTCAACTATGGACCTATCAATAAATTCATTCTGTATCCGAGCCCACTCGCAGCTCTCCAACAGGTTTTGGGCCCAGAATAGAATCCCACTGTTAGAGCCAGGCGAACTCCGTCTATTGCGTGCCATTTGAACGCGTGGCGATGGCTCTAGCAAACTCACGTTTATGATACTGTCATGTGATGTATCCCCAACCACAACATGTATCCAAATATAAGGGACATCCTGGGGTCGTGCGTTCGATCCGCACAGAAGACTTGCTTTTTTATGGCAAACACAGTGCCGGGGAAAAGGCTTTGATGCCAGAGAATCAATCGTCCTCCCCGATTTCCTAGAGCGGTTTGATCAAGCATAAACTTTGGTGGCTGGTTCATTCCTTATTAGAATGCACAATGTTGCTTTAACGAGGCTTTGATACATCGAAAATATCTCAAAACGGAATCGCCCGCAATCATGATGACCTCATTTATCAGATATTACGGACAACCACAACTGGTCAGTCATCAGATATTACGGACTGCCACAATCCTAGCACCGCTCTAACAACAGCTGGAACCCAAACTTTGAGGCGTTTCTTTTTCTTTGAATAAAACTCATCTTTTCGCGTCTTAGACTGAATTAATGCATTCGCAAATGTCGCAAGGAACTGTGGTGTCCATCATCCTTGGAGAGCAAGGACGAAGACAATCATGGACAAAAGTCACCCCAAAATTGTGAATGAAAACAACAAAGGGCAACAAAAGCTTCGAAAAAAATGTTTTTCCAACTAAGCACGCCAAAGGTTCATGATTTCAAGCGGCAGTTTCATGCGACTTTACTGCGAGATCGCGGCCAGTCTCTACAAACAACGTCGCTCCCTAGATGATTCTGTTAATGAATTACACTCTCAGGTAGTATTTTATCATCGAGTATTTCATGGATTCAAACTCATCCTGCAAAATTCGACCTCAAAAAAACAGCCACAATGAGAACCTCCAAACTTCTCAAATCAACATTGACCGCTACTTGACCTTGATCTCTGTATCTGGCAATTTCAAGATATGAAGTTTCGTTTCACTGTGAAACGCATCCCACAGCCATGACTGCAAAATTGCAGAAGAATGTAGCTGCGCCTCTTTAGCTCAGTCGGCAGAGCGTAGGTCTCATATCCAAACTCAGAGTAATCCTGAGGTCGTGCGTTCGATCCGCACAGGAGGCATTGCTTTTTTATCCTTGGTCTGCTGAAAACCGAGTGTTTTTTCGATAAAAACCCAGAGTCCAATACATCTCTGTACTGATTTTTGGATCAGGTAATCCCAGCTGCTCCACGCCCCATCAAGATTAGGATGCCTGACCCGATAGTTTTCATCTCGATTCCCATTAGAATTCAAAAATCAATTTTACATAGAAATGCGAAATGTGTTTCAAATTGTTCTATGGCAAGCATGGACCCATATCTTCATTGGCATATACTGAATGCTTCACGTATCGGTATCAGTAAAAACACCATTTTAGGCTGTGCAGTTCGCCGATAATTGCATGCAAGGCTTCATTAACCAGGCTGGCCACCAATCGATTACAGAAAGACGAATGGTTGGTCAGCAGGCCCAATCATACCTGAATCTGTTACCGAAATCACAATCCATCCAGTCCTGATTTCCTTGACACCGCACATAGAAAACGAGCTATTATTAGCACTCGTTAAGAGTGATTCCCACACCGAGAAAAAAAATATCATAAAAAATCTCTACTGCTTCGTAGTAATATAAGCACTCTGGTTTTCGTCTTATCCAATATCGTCACTATTCAGTTTTCCAACTTCATTAACGGCTACTTCAGGACATGTGCTATGGATACAGCATTGCCCATTGATATCAACAAACCTGTCGAATGGAATCGAGTTCAATCTTCTTTTGTAAAGATGTTGAGCATGCTGCTAGAAAGTTTAAAAGAAATAGGACTATTCCCTCTTCGTG
Organism: Polymyxa betae; assembly: GCA_003693705.1. Classification (NCBI taxonomy): domain Eukaryota; phylum Endomyxa; class Phytomyxea; order Plasmodiophorida; family Plasmodiophoridae; genus Polymyxa; species Polymyxa betae. The sequence goes on from RBZT01000561.1 coordinate 7,784, forward strand.
AGATAAAGACGATTCAGCTCAGATGCAACTTCAATCAAATCAATTGCGTCCTCCATGATGATATTTTTGCGAATCGCCAATTATTATGCGCAGTCGCGCACAATACTGTTTGGCATTAAGTACCTACAGTTATAGACACCAAGGGCTGTTGCAAACAGAATCACAAAATTTGAGGGCAAACAATATTGTCCGCGACTGCGCATAATAAAAAGCTATCGCAAAATGAACAATAGTTCCGTACGAGAAATCAATGTAACTCTGAAATTCTGTCAAAGTTCGTCGCAGTTTTTGCGTTCCGAATCACTGAGTCGGAATCAGTGATTTTATAGCCCTAGAAAAGTAGTGTATATTTCTATGAGAATATGAAGCAAAAAGCTGAGTTTTGTAGTAACATAAAGAAAGACATGACTGAATGATTGAGCTTCAACTATTGCTCCGACAATGTAACAGTTGTGGTTGTCCGTAATATCCGATAAATGATGTGATCATGATCTCGGGCGATTTCAATGAGTTCCAATTTGTGTATCTGCGGGATATTGATATAGACGAATATTGTATGAGAGCACGGAACTGCTCTACATATTGACTGTTCATGTATAATGTGAGAGTTGAAATAAGAGATGGAATGTCCCGGAGTATCAGAGAAACAAATTCCGGACTTTCCAGAATTTGTTGAACATTCGCATCCGATCGACGGCAAAAATGATCTGTAAAGATATGCTTGATACTGTAACTCCAATCTCCGTCCAAATATAGAGAGATAGTCGGAATTCGCATCAGAGTCCGAGCCATATCGAAATGATGGTTGAGAATGACCCAATCCATCAGTGTACATTGATAATGATCAATTTTAGGAGGTTTCACTAACCGCCTCGAATTGACGATTCTGTGCATGAACGGAAGTGCGATCAGGCCCTCCAAGAACTCATTCGAAGCACTCAGAATGAGACTCGAGAAGTTGCGAAAATCGAACTCCCAGGAAAAATTAAGGATCAATCGTTGGACGAAACGAATCCGAAACAGAGACAGGGCTTTCTTACTTCCAATATCTCCGGAGCTGACCAGATCACACGCTGTTAACAAGACACCAGACGGTGAAGAGATCTTCAGCAGAGGGACGATATCCGCCATGGACTCGGGCGATATTTCAACATATGTCAAGAAATCAGACAATGGAATGACGACGCCGTACTGGCGCAGAGCCAGTACGACCTGCGGATCGGCCAGCGGATGTGAATGTTTGGGGAAACTGCGCAGAAGATGGCGGATAGCATTGAGCATGGACCAGTGCAGGTAGCAGAACGGATTTACGGAGTGTGAAGAGGGGTTGCTCATGAGTATTACGAGAGAGATGATTCGGAGATGGACTGAAAACACTTAAAGAAGGATGGAATGCGACAGATGCGCTCCGATTGAGGCTCATTATCCTCCACGACCCAGAGATTGACATTATTCTCGACACAGCGATTCAAAGTCTGAATAATATCAACTGGGATAGACTGACGCGGAACAGATGTGATCAAGTCCGAAAGTGCGAACTTCTCATCTCGATCTTGGGCCTCATGATACAGCGATGTCTCATTGTTCAGTACAGAGAGGCCCAACTCTGTGATCAAAGTCCGTAACATTTCCGATTTCTCCCTGATCGAGTGGTGACCCCACATGATCTGGTGGTACAGGCCCACGACCAGGTGCGGACGAACACGGAGGACGAACTCCCGGGATTCGGGGTCGTCACGGACCAGTACGACCAGAGCACGGATCAGGTTGGGAATCTGGCCGTCGGGGGTCGTTGGCGATTCGAACAGGGCCTGTACGACCCCGTGACGAAACGATGGCAGCCAGAGGCGGCATGCAAGAGCGAGATGACCCAAGTCCGTGGTCGAATGAATCTGATTGTTCATGATCTTGAACTGGATATCAGTGGGAAGATCTTCGAAATTGAATCTTGTATCATCGGAGGAGGAGGCCGCCCCCAGGACCAGTACGGTCGCCGCCAGCAGAATCAGGACTTGGACCGACATCGATGATGCAGGTAGAGAGATTGGAGTCTAATGCGTAATGCGTCCCTCGGGTCACGGAATTCATCAGTCAATCTACGCAATTTGTTTGTAGCATATAATTCCAAACAGCTCGTTGACCTGAACGATCAAGTGCGATTAACTTTAAGAAAGGGGTTTCCTTTAAGATTTAAATTCGAAACTGCTGTCAAATGTTATTGTTGTGTCATTTGTCATTAGTCATTTCTAGCGATCAATAACATACAAAATATTGTAAATTTGATAAAAAAACACTTTTGATTGAAAAAGGAGTACAATAGTGAGCAACCCTTGGGAAGTTTTTAGTTTGCTAAAAGTTCGCAAAAAGTATAATTCAGTACTAAGTTTGATACACCATCGTGTTTCAGATCTGAGGTCTGACTGCCCCCCAGACCCCCCTGCAGCCTCCATTGTGTCATCGTCCAGATCATTATCAGGATCGTGATGGAAATGCTCGCGTACATACATTGCAACATTACCCTCAAGCGACTCGGGAGAATTTATAGACAGTCTAGAAAAGAATGACGAATCTGAGAGGTGAGCGAACCTGGAATAGGAAGCTGCTCTATAAATCATCACAGACTCAACCTGAAACACGTCCAGAAATTTTTGTAATAGATACTTTTTACTCTTTCGTTTTGCAACGTTTGCTCATTCAGTGTATCTGTAGAACCCATCTAGATATCCCGTAGATCGAAAGTTTCATTTCGCGGATTTGACTGCAGTCCGGAAAGGTTGCGAATTGGCATCGATCTCTTCAGATAGTTCTTCGTCCTGGCATCTGAGATTGGAATGGTATTAAGCGATTATTGAATTTGTGAAGCCACAGACATAAGTACAGTTTATAGATAATCTATTTGATTGGCTCAAAAAGCATCCACTATGACAATGACAGTTGTAGTGCAAAAATCAATCTCACACAGGATACTTTGGATCGCATAACTATGAAACCCGATTCGTTGGCAGAAAAACATCTGAGAGGGTCCTCTGTATGTCGCTATAATGATCAGCGGATCGGAGTCCTGCAAAACAGCGATGGCAAATCTTTAATGGGAGGCGGTTTATGCGGCATGTCAAACTGATTCTGTCAGGGCCGCGCATTAGTGATTATCACCCCAGTGTATATTACTATTGGAATATGAGGCAAAAGATGAATTTATATAAACATAAAGACATGACTGAATGTTTGAGCTTCAACTATTGTTCGGACTGTGAAACAGTTGTTGTTGTCCGTAATATCTGATAAATGAGGTTATCATGATCTCGGGCGATTTCAATAAGTTCCAATTTGTGTTTAAGCGGGATATTGATATAGAACGAATATTGTATGAGAGCACGGAACTGATCTATATACTCACTGTTCATGTATAATGTCAGAATTGAAATAAGAGATGGAATGTCCCGGAGTATCACAGTAACAAATTCGGAACTTTCCAGAAACTCGCGAACATTGGCATCCGATCTGCAGCATAAAAGATCTTCAATAACATGCTTGACGCCGTAATCCCATTTTGCGTCCACGAATTGAGAGATCGTCGGAATTCGCATCAGAGTCCGAGCCATATTGAAATGATGGTGGACAACGGCCCAATCCAAAACTGTACAAAAAAGCGGCCCATATTTGGAAGACTCATTTCCAAATCTAAATCGACGATCCGGTGCATGAACGGAAGAGCGATCAGGTCCTCCAAGAACTCATTCGATGCATTAAACATCAGCATCAGCTTCGGGTAGTTGCGAATGTCGAGCGCCCAGGAAAGAGGAAACTTCAATCGTTGGACGAAAGGAATCCGCAACAGAGCCAGGGCTCTCTGCCTTCCAGAATCTCCTTCACAGACCAGATCACATACTGTTGACAGGATATGAGACGGTGATGAGATCGTCAACAGAGGAACGATATCCGCCATGGACTCGGGCGAGATTTCAACAATATTTCAAGAAATCAGACAATGGAACGAACAGGCCGTACTGGCGCAGAGCCAGTACGACCCGCCAATCGGCCAGCGGATGTGAATGTTTGGGGAAATTGAACAGAAGATGACTGACAGATCTGTGCATGTGCCCGCTCATGGAGTAAAACGAAGATGAGTGACGGAGTGTGATGAAGGGCTCGTCATGAGTATTAAGAGCGAGATGATCCGGAGATGGATTGAAACACTTAAACACGGATGAAATGGGCCAGATGCGCTCCGATTGAGGCTCATCATTCTCCTCGACCCAGCGATTTAAAGCCTGAATAATATGATCTGGGATAAACTGACGCGGAACAGGTTTAATCAGGTCTGAGAGTGCGAACTTCTCATCTCCATATTGGGTCTCATCATACAGCGTTACCTCATTCATCTTCAGTACAGAGAGGTGCAACCCTGTGATCAAAGCCCGTAACAGTTCGCATCTCTCCGTGTGGCGATAGTCACCCAACATGATCTGGTGGTACAAGCCCAGGACCAGCTGTGGACGAACACGATGGACGAGCACCCGGGATTCGGGGTCGTCACGGACCAGTTCGACCAGAATACGGATCAGTTCGGAAATCTGGCGGTCCGGGGTCCTTGCCGATCCAAACAGGGCCTGTACGACACCCTGACGAAACGATGGCAGCCAGACTCGGCATGCAAGAACCAGCCGACCCAAGTCCGTGGTCCATTGGACGTGATTGTTCATGATTTTGAACTGGAGCTCAGTGGGAAGGCTTTCAAAATGGAATGTTGATTCATCGGAGGGGGCCGCCCCCAGGACCAGTACGGTCGCCGCCAGCAGAATCACGACTTGGACGTACATCGATGATGCAGGCAGAGAGGATGGAATTTTGAAGCGGTCCTTGGGTCACGGACAATCTACGCAGTTGTTCCTCCCCACTGCTCGCTCGTGACCTGAACTTTCTGTGACATTAATGATACCGTTCAGGACATCTCAACTCTCCAATGCGCCCATACAAATCCGTCATGTTGAAGTCGCAGTAATGAGTTGTCAAAGAGAATCTACTAAAGGAGAAGTCACAGTAATGTTGTGAAATGAGCTCTGCCCAATTCACGATATTGGAAATCAAGAAGGAGGTAGTTCCGGTTAACCCGAAAGGGACGATTGAACACGGCGATTCGTTCCTCGATTGATCCTGAAGTTAATCAATCAAGTCTCTCTCTTTTCTGTCCGGCTGCCGGACTCTTGTCATGAAATAACGCTGTTATATCGGTAAAACTCGGTCTGTTGGGCACATTCTGATAATTCTATTTGGATGAACGGAGGCCTATCGAGACATAGGTTGCTAAGACAGAACAGTAACTAGTGAATGCAGAATCCAGCTATGAAATAGAGATCATCGCCATACAAGCCGGACTAAAATCGGTCCTTTCTCTAAAACAATCTGGGCGGCAGATCCACCTCTTCTATCACTCCCTCTCATCCCTACATTAACCCGACACAATCCCCTACAAATATCAATATACGAAGGCAGTCGTGAAAGAAGTTGCTGAGAAATTAGCAGAGATAGCCAGAGAAAACGAAATAGAGATACATTCATCCCGAGCAACACAAAAAAAGAAATTTTAAAACCAAGAAATTGATTCACTCGTGAGAACTGCTGCAGTGGCTGACTCCGACTAAGCGATAGCTCTCGAACAGTTTGTATCTTCATACAAACTGATGCTCAAAAAACGTGAACGATACAGACTTCTGAAATACCTTGAGACGGATGTTAAACCAAGCAAGTTTACTGCCTACCCAGACCGATGATTATTGATAGAAGGCAAGATGGAACACTGCAATAAAAATGCAGAAATTGCGAACAGAATCGACAACACTCATAGACTGCTGAACAGAGCACGAGCTGGTCATACACGGGCCAGAGTACATCTTAACAACATAAAAGAACGAATCTGATGATACATGCAGACATTATAAGAGGTATAGAGAGAATGTTGAGCACCAACTGATCAGATGCAAAATTATCGAAAGCTTCACAGGAAACTGGGGGAGAAATACGAAGAATTTCAATTTACAAATATTAATGAAGCGCTATACAAACACGAAACATTCATGGACAAATTCGTTGCCTGTGCACACAAGAAAGGCTGCTACGTATAACGACAATTAGGAAACAGCGCCGCCTGCTGACCAATATCAACGAACTAAATGAATCCAATCCGATCCCATTGTATATTACTATTGGAATGTGAAGTAAAAAGCTGAGTTTTATGTGAACATAAAGATATGACTGAATGTTGGAGCCCATTAAACAGTTGTGGCTGTACGTAATATCTGATAAATGAGGTCATCATGATTGCGGGCGATTTCAACGAGTTCCAGTTTGTGTTTAAGCGGGATATTGATATAGAACGAATATTGTATGAGAGCACGGAACTGATCTATATATTGACTGTTCATGTATAATGTCAGAGTTGCTATAAGAGACGGAATGTCCCGGAGTATCAAAGTAACAAATTCTGGACTTTCCAGAAATTCGCGAACGTCCGCATTCGATCGACACAATATAAGATTTTCAATAATATGCTTGATGCCGTAGTTCCATTCTGTGTCCACATATAGAGAGGTAGTCGGAATTCGCATCAGAGTCCGAGCCATATTGAAATGATGGTGGACAGCGGCCCAATCCAACAATGTACAAAGACAGCGTCTACCAAGCTCTACAAGCGACCCAAAATTGACGAACCTGTGCATGAACGGAAGTGCGATCAGGTCGTCGAAGAACTCATTCGATGCATTCATCATCAGATTCGAGAAGTAGCGAAAGCCGTCCGTGTTGGAAGTACCAAGCATCAGTCGTTGGACGAAAGGAATCTGCAACAGCGCCAGGGCTTTCTGCTCTCCAGGATGTCCGGCGCGGATTAAATCCCACGCTGTAAACAGGACCTGTGACTGTGAAGAGATCTTCAACATAGGGACGATATCCGCCATGGAGTCGGGCGAGATTTCAACATCTTGCAAGAAACGAGGCAAAGGAAAGACGAGTCCGTATTGGCGGAGACCCAGTAGGACCTGCGGATCGGCCAGAGGATGTGAATGTTTTGGGAAACTGCGCAGAAGACGGCTGATAACACTGTCGATGAACGCGTGCAGAAAGTAGAACGAGATGGGTAACTTTTCCGGAGTGTGATGAGGGGTTCCTCTTCAGCAACACGAGCGAGACGATCCGGATAAGGACTGGAATGATCAATAAAGGAGGGAATGCGCCACGATTGAGCCTCATCAGCATCGTCGACCCAGAAAATTGCACTATTCTCGACCCAGCGATTTAAAGCCTGAATGATACTATCCGGGATAGACTGAGGCGGAACAGATGTAATCAGGTCTGAGAGTGACAACTTCTCCATCGGATATCGACACCGATTATACAGCGATGTCTCATTTTGTAGTATAGAGAGGCCCAGCCCTGTGATCGAATTCCGTAACAGATCGGATTTCTCCTCCGTGCCGAATCGACTCAGCATGATCAGGTGGTACAGGCCCATCACCTGCTGCGGACGAACGCGATGGACGAGCGCCCGCGATTCGGAGTCGTGCCGGGCCAGTACGACCAGAATTCGGATTAGTCTGGGGATCTGGAATTTCGGCGATTCGAACAGGGCGTGTACACACCCTGACGAAACGACGGCAGCCTGAGGCGGCATGCAAGAGCGAGATGGCCCAAGTCCGTGGCCGATTGGACGTGATTGTTCATGATCTTGAATTGAAGATCAGTGGGAAGACCTTCGAAATTGAATGTTGTATCATCGGAGGAGGAGGCCGCCCCCAGGACCAGTACGGTCGCCGCCAGCAGAAGAATCACGACTTGGACGTACATCGATGATGCAAAGATTAGAGATTTGAAGCGGTTTCGGGAAAATCACCTCTTGGGTCAATTTTAGGAAATTCGAGAAGGGTCAATCGGTGACACCGACAAAAATAATTCCGCCGCGCAGAAAAAATTGTACTTCGTGTATATTAAATAGCTATGTACAGGCCTTCACATCTAGGGCAATCTATTTATAGATGCCTTAAATGCCGTTTTTCACTTCGTTGGGATGCCGTTTTTTAAAACACATTTCATTGGTTTTCTGTAATCATTATGAGAAATTTTCGCAGATTCGCAGTCAGTAGATCTCTCTCTGTAGAACGGCAGCTCAAATCGACCTGGAATTTGCTGATATCGACAATCTATACATTCTCTTTATACAAATCCTGACGCAGGGAGAGAAGCCCAGTTTTAAGAGCCTGCGGCAAAAAGTTAGTAATGGTTCTGTGGGACCGCTGTTAACTCCGTTTGGATTAGCTATTTTAGCGAGAGATCTTTTCTCATCCGTAGTCGTTGCTGTGCGTTGCAAACTTTGAATATCGTTTGGGCGAGGAGCGAACCCCAAGAGAACATTCAGCTGTTGGACCTTTGAAGGTCCGCCCTTCCGGCCTCAGAACTATCGTCTACGCTACATTAAGAACCATCCAACCAAAGGGCAGGAGTACAAGTCGAGGTCAAAGGAAGAAATGGAAACGTTCTAAGGAGTAAAGCATGCAAACAAACTCGTTGCGTATTTGGAGCCCCGATCTTCCTTGTCCGTTTCCCAACATTGCAACAGTCGAATCGGGTTTTCGGTCTTGAAATGGGAAAAGGATGCTCATCAAAGTGCCTGAGGTATTTTTCGCTCGAAGTAATACTTCATTGTCGTCAATTCGACGCCAATTTAAAATAAACGCCCCTTATTGTTAGAGTTTCTGTGATTATGCCTTATATGCCTTATATTGATCCTATCCGATGCCGTTTTTTTACCAATAATCGGCATATACGGCGTTTGCCTTATATGTAGAGGCCTGGCTATGTATAGCGTATAGGTATATCGATTATATATACAAATACGAAATATTAGACAAAGGTGCTTGAAGAGCAGCTGCACGGTTGGTGTAGCTTGTGAAATAATGGAAAGTTCGAACCACGGGAAGATAATTGGTTTCTCGCATCACCGCCATCGTACCGACTTGAGCACAGGCCCTCCGGATTATTTATTCCTCGCTCAGGCGTCAGCGAATAACTGACTCCCGACTATTGTTGCTCAGTCGGAATATAGATCATAGTCATAGGTTATTCCTGAATAAGGAATATTTATTCCATGTTGTCACGAAAGAGTCAAAATACGACCTGAACTTGTAATATTTTCTTACATGCGTAGTGCACCACGCATCTATTTATTACTCCTATCTTTCCTCTCTCCTCCTGGTTTGCTCTCGTTTGTCTCGTACTCGGTCCCATCCCTGCTCTTCCACTTCCCTCGTCTCCCGACATAGTCTGACGTCCGTTTACAAGCCCTGTAATTTGATTGAAAGGAGGTCCGATAAAAGGAGGTTTGCTTTCATAAAACACTGAGATTCAATGTTTTCTGATAGGGAACACCAATCGAGTCAAAGGGTGACTCCCAATAAAAAAATTTCCGTGGTGAGCTTCCCCTCTCTCTCGCTCTCTGTCTCTCTCTCCCTCTCTCTCTCTCTCTATTCTGGTGAATAGACGATAAGAGGCGCAAGCGATGATCTGTCAACGTTCTGGAAAGCCTTATGGTCAGTGTGCCCCTAATTGCCAATCGAGATAAGACCTGATCCAGCAGTCAATCGAAGAGCAGCTTAGGCAGATCAGCATAGGGCCACCTCTAAGGTTGGCGCCGAGAATCGACGTCGCTGTGGCCGTCCTGCCACGACGATAAATCCGGCCCTGAGCAAAATCAATGTACAGCTTACCCTGCCGGTATGCATCCTTTGGGTATAAAACAAACGCTGCAGCGTAAAGGTGCCCGTTTCACGTCAACGTCTTCACATTGGATGTTTCCCACTTGACAGATAATCAAGAATTAGTATGGCTTCTATTTCCGAATCCGAAATGACTCCCCGACTAATCGCTGGCGACCGTTGTCGGTGCTATGGTTTATTTCTTTAAATCCCCTTCAATCTTGGGATTAGAGAGATCATTATGGCTCGTGCGGCAAGGGAGAGGACAGCGGTGCCGATGATGCTGATCTTACAGTTATCGACCGTCGCACTGCTTCGACAATTATTGACGGGATCTACTGCGCCATTCCCTTCCAAGACGACGTCACCATCGGTTCGTATTTGTTGCTATAAACCAAATACTCGACTATAGTACAACCAAAACACTACAAAGTCCGTGACGCATTTATCCTAATACAGAATCACTCTTCCATCCAACCTGTGCTGCCAGAGCCGATAGAC
>RBZT01000174.1:0-15896 GCA_003693705.1 Polymyxa betae
CCCGATAGGAGGACAGAAATCTGCGAATGATGTTCTGGAATTTTTCAGGGAAATCGGACGTTGGAATCGGCAGAGCAGATTTCCGAACAATTAACAAAGTTTGTTGAAGATTTTCGAAATAGATTGGGCTTGGTGATAAACAGTTCATGTAAAAATGTAGAAAGACGCCAGGAGCCAGATCGGCGAACATTTCCAGCTTTAAAACTGAAACCAGGTGACAAATCGCCTGCGGGTAATAAACTTCATTCGCAAGTCGATCCAAAACTCGAACAGCGCTTTCATGGGTAAGTCTGGAACGAATCAATTGCATTGTAGTACTAGATGGCATTGTTTTCGCTAAGTCATCGATCAAATCAGCGATCTTCTGAGGGTCGGATTCGCGGATTGCGAAAGGCCCGAATAATCGCTCGATCCGAGGCACCGATTGAAGATGATTATAGAGCCGAGCCGAAGTCAGCATCAGCTGGCGTACTGATCTCATATCGCAGAGGATGACGACCTGCAGTATGAGGTCGTCAGGCAGCGACGAGAGGGAGCAGGCCATGGCCGCCACCTGTGTTCGTCGCTGCCGAGGTCGGCGCTGCCAAGGACGAGCGGTGATGAAGCCGGCCATAGCCGCTGAAATGAATGGTCATGGGTAGCTGCTGATCAGATAAAGACACGGACTGAGAAACACCAACTGTATTCGCATTTTTCGATTCAAAGTTTCTTAGAAGGAAACAGCGATGACAAAATGTGCGCGATTCTTGTGTCACAAAAGTGCTGTTGATTGTGAAATTGCGTGACTCGGAGACAGGAAAGTGCTGTGTTTTTGCGTGACTCTACTTCTCTAAAATCGAGATGAATCCCGTTCAAACCCCGATTTCTGTAGTGAGCAATTCTGAGACGGGAAAACATTTTCTTGACTTTATGATTGTCTGTGGCCTTGAACTAGAGAAGGATTATCCGTAGTTGATGATTAACTTTTTTTTGCAGTTTCGGTCCAAAAGACAACTATAATGATCATAGAATCGAAATCCGACCCAGAGCCTCTGGCGGCGTACGACACCACCGAAACCGTTCAGGCTCTGTTCAACAAGCTTACGTCCAGCGACGGGATTCTGGTCGTCAATGAGACCTCCTTTTTATGATCATCGGGCTGAATTGTATAAGGTCGTTTACGGTCTTCATCGACCAGAAAACTTATCGTGAATTTGTTCGTTGTCGCTCACATCTCCGATTTCATGATATCTCCAGCTGTGGTGACGCTTCATGATAATTTATCTCTTGGTAGCCTGGCTTTTGGTAACCAGGATGTGCTCGGCTTGGCGTTATTGGGTCAGAATTACTCACAACCGGGAACCCTCAAGTCATAGAGAGTTTGATTTCCGCTCATTTTGCTCTTTTTGTGTTTTTCCTACTTTATAGCAACGGACAAGTTCAGCGAGGTTGTTTAAAAATTCTTCTGCTGGGCATGTATTCAGGATCTTCGCCACTGCTTGATACGCTTCAGGTGTAGCATCAGATGGGATCAAAGTGGATTCTGTGCTTTGGATTTAAGGCGCTCAAGATACTGTTCTGCAGTTGAGCAGGCGCTGGAGCCGATCTACCCCTAATGTCATTTACAAATAAGTCTGTCGTCTGCAGGAAATGGGCCTCTGTTTTTGCATCGAACATTGGCAGACCAATTTACTCAACTCGAGCTGCCTGCTTTTGATCTTCCTTGAACAGCTTGAACAGAACGGAATCAACTGACGCCTTTTAAGGATAACTTTCGGATTTGACAGAAAAGAATTTATATTAAATAAGATAACGAACATGAATATCAGTAATCAGAAAAAAACGAAGGAAACCCTAACCCTATTCTGATGTCGTTATACCATGAAAAGGTAGAGCCAAGAAAGCATTCTGAAAGTCGTACAGGCCTTCATCAGCCAGGCCGGGGTCAGACGCCTGACTCTGGTGGTTGAGCGAGATGAGGTTCTATGGGCTGTACTGGTCCATGCGATCTGGAGCGATCGTTACGGTGCCCTTCCGAAGGCGATATGAATTTAGTGAGGATATCTGGTTGTTCGCATTCGAATACGTTAAGCTCTCTGACTTTTGCTACCTATGATGTGCTGGGGTTTGCTTCGCTCACAGAAAATTTAGCGTTGCCGAAAACTACTCAAATCGTGCCAAAATTGGTACAGATTGAGGAGTGTATTCCACTCGAAGGCAGATCGCTTTGTTGATTAACACTGTCCTTCAATGCTTTCAAAGAATTTGCGCCTGATCACATTGTTTGATTGAAAAAAAGCGCCACATTGCAAAGACAGCAAAAGATTGCGAAATCAGGCGAGCTGGGATATCGCCAAGCGCATTGCGTCCTTTGATGAGTTGCTGAGATCTCTGCCATACCGCAAAGAAAATGAGCTCAGCGTGGCCTCATTCAGTTAGAAGTATTCACTCCCACAAACATTCCTTTCAGAACATTCTCGACTGTTTTTGCAAACTCTATTAAAGGATATAGACTATAGAGACTGAAAAATTCGCTCAGATTTATCAGGAATATTGTTATCACCATCGACCCGTTTTGGGTCACGGTTTGTTAAGCGTTTGATGAACAACCGTTTTCTATAGAAAAAAGTTGAGATTGAGCTATGAAAGCCTTGATGACAAAATGCTGAAATTCTCCAAACTAATGTGCTGATATCAGCGATCTTTAGGGACGAACTCCAAGAATTATTAAGAAAGGGGTTGATCAATTTCGAACCCGCAGCTATTCATCTTCTAATTCTGTATCATGTTTGGCAGATCGGTTTCGCGATTAGAAAAATGCTTGTGCTGTCCCCAATCGAGCATAGATCGTAATGCAAATATGAACATTAGACCCCTAGTGAACAGCTTGCTAATCCAACGCCTTCTTATTCTGTTGCTGAACCTTATTTCCCACGTAACATGGTGACATTTTTGTCAGGGCTGAACATTTCAGCGATTATCTTCCAATTTTCAGAAAACTTCTCAAGATTTACGATCTTGTTTAAGAGCGAGTTTGATAACAAAATTCGCTTCAAAAAAGCAATAATAGTGAAAGACATATTGTAACCTTTCGAGCGCGATAGCAGTGATAAATGCGATTCTTTATGCGATGAGCGATTTTGAAAATTCAGCAAGCCCTGTTAACGCATCCTTTCAATAGATCGTAACGCAAATAACAGCCCTTATAAGCAGTTTTACAAAATTCGAATATGTGTATCGATGCAGAATTGATTGACGTCATCAAAGGTAGCCAGTTGCGGATGTCATGGTGGGCTTCACTTCAATAACCAACTTCACATTGGGGAAAGAAAGGCGCCATCATATTCGGCCAGACAATGCGCTGACGACCACGAGGCTTTCCAAAGAAGAGCAGGTAGGGATCTATTCAGAGCTGCCAAGAGCGGGCTGGATGCAATGGTCTAACGCTTCGGTTTCTGATAACGCACAAACCTTTGAAAACGTTTCACTCATCAGAAAAATGCGACTGTCACCGAAAGAAAAAGTGCGAAAGCTAATGATGAAGCGCATTCGCTAAATACCCAAAGCTGCGTAACCCCTTTGAAAGTGCGTGACAGGCAAGTGTACGCACATTCGTGGCAAATGATGAAGGGCATTCGCCAAATCAACAAAAGCTGAATCCTTTGAAAGTGCGTGACAGGGACGTTTACGCAACATTCGTTACCATTGAAATGGTTGGCACGCAACACTCATTGCGAGCCATTCGTGCGCCATTGAAATGGGACGCTGTTTGTATTGCAACTTCATCTGTAGCTGGCCCTGTCATGGACGACTTGGCTCTGTATCGCCATGCCTGAGACTATCGTGGAGTCGCCCGCCCAGCTCTCTGAGCCGCCGGGCCAGTACAGCCCGAGCTGGGCCCTGCAGGCCGTATTCAACCACCCCGCGCTCAGCGACATCACGCTGCTCGTGGACGACACCAAACTGTATGGGCATCGGGACGTACTGGTCCCTCTGAGCGGTTATATGGAACATTCGCTTGACTGGACTGCGCACCGCGATCTTAAAGACGATTTCAAACCTTCTGTTCGGATCTTGCTGCCGGCCCTTAAGGTCCCGGCTCGGTTTCGTGCCGCGGCTATGCTCCACAGCCGGGCGTACTGGTTCGAAGTCTATCTGCAAGTCGTCTATGGCATGCACCGTCTCACGCAGGACGATCCGGCGGAGCTGTTCGTGATCGCGCAGATCGCTGATTTTATGATCTCCCCCAAAGCGGTGTCAATCTGTGATCATTTATTAAGCTCTCTGACGTATGGAACCCAAGATGCGTTGAGCGTCGCGCTATTCGCTCTGAGATATTCACTGTCGAGGACCTTTCAAGTCGTGCAGATAATCATCTCCGCAAATCTTCGTCAGTTTTTTACTGACCCTCTGCTCTACAAGATCGATCCGGAGAAGTTCGCCAAGGTCATAACCAATTCTCCGGATAGTGATTTCTATCCATATTGGGCCAGTATCTCCTATGAGTGCCCATTCTATTCCAGGGATTTACCGATGATGCAGTCTGATGGCGAAAGACGAAACACCATGAGCATTATATAGATTATATCAGACAAATTTATCTATAAACGCAAATATTATTTATAAATTCAAATATTATTTATAAACTCAATTTTTTTATAAATTCAATATTGACTGTTAACTGTTAAATAAAATGCTTGGTAACTAGAAGTGGGTTAGCTAACTGACAAGTTTATTGTGCTTGTTATTATTGTCGTCATGGTCAGCATTGATTCAATTAGGGACGCCCGTCGCTGACTCAATGATACTGGTCGAGGCGGCGGGATCATCTGCAGTTGCGTCAGCACCCTCCTTGATCTTAGCCGCCACCAGGTTCCTGACATGACGGGAGAAGGCGGGATCGGGATGTGCCAAAGACATTGTAAAATGTCCGCGCAGTTTTTTGCACTGGGACCCGAAGAGTCAGAAAATTCACATTTTTAGCGCCTCTCTATCCTGCTTACAACAGGTTGCAACACTCCCATACAAACGACAATACGTCAACGCAGCTGTTGACGATTTCGCAAAGAATCTTGCCAACCTGGCCCGGAATAATACTGTGGAACTGCATTTCGTTCGGTAGCCATACAGAAACGGCGATCCTGGAAAGCAATGCTATCGAAGAACTAGCAAAGGACGCCGCACAATCTGGGGAACCAGCCCAACACGACCCTTTGCTAAACAAATACCGTTTCCATTTGAAAAAATGCCGAGCTAGACTACAGAGGTACCTTAATACAAACGCTAAATCGAGTCAATTCAAAGATGATCCAACGGCGCAAACGCAACTCGAGAGAATAGTTAGAAAAATTAAACAAAAACAGACCTCTATAAAATCGAGCACGTACTGGCCATACCTGATTTAAAGCCCATTTGAAAAACTTAGGTCTCGAAAAATGCCAATTTTGTTTCCGGAAGCGCAAAACACTAGAACCTCTCATAATTAAACGCTCAAATTGAGTCCGCTCGATGTCTAAACCCTAACGCAAAATACAAAGGAGCCCAAATGAGCATTTTAACGACGCTCTATGGGCACATAGCAGAATAATGGCGAAATTTTTACTCAAAACTGCGAAAGCTGGCTGTGAGATATAGCAGCAATGATATTGGAAAGCAGGGGACCTCGACAGCCTCCTTAACGCATGATTGTCGATCATCGTAATCGGATAATTGCTTTCTATCAACTTTGTGAAAACTCGTAGTTGATTGCGGCGATTTTCCTGTCTATCATAACGAAAGGGATAAATGAAATAACTTCCAAAATCTTGTGCTTTTTGGATGGACCCGCGATGCAATCGATTATTTCGAGCAGGGGATAAAACTAAGGATGATTGTCAACAGATCGACTGGCTCTTTATGACACCTGCAATCAGGTTCATCCATCAATTACCGATATTATAGTCCAGTCTACCATTGTATCTGCTTCAGGCTTAGTTTAGAGCGCTGCCGCTCGTTCTTCTGCTAAAGTTCTGAAACTGGTTTTCCATTTTGTTTCTCAGAAGGGCTGGGACGAGAAAGTTTGCTGATTAAGTCTCCCTGTCAGAGGTTTCTTCATATTACCAGCAGTGCGAAGAATGATATTGTCGTACCATCTAGTTCCAATTAGAGGCGTAACACATATTGCTGAGTATTGCTACCAGAGCATGCTTCAATGAAGCACGTGAAACACCTGTGCAGCGCTCCAATACTTAATTCGCACAGAAAGAGGCTCGTGCTGCCAGCAAAACATGAAAAGATTCCGACTAAACCATACATAGTATGTTTATAATAATAATTATTGTTCGCAAGCACTTAAAGATCCTAAGCGATAATTGTCAGAGGACCCATAATTGGAATCCAAAGCAGCAGAACTTTGCAACGTACTGTCAACAAAGGCATGCATGAATCAGATGGAAATAAGGACAATAGTCAGCATGGTGCCGGCGCACGGAATCGCAGAGAGGCTAGTAAACCCTGGCTATCTGATGTGATGATAGTTTGCGAGTCGGGACCCCAGGCCGCCCTAATATATGACGGTGCTTGAGCAACATGACATGGATCTTGAGCCATTCCAGCTGTTCTAAACAGCATTAGTGATAGATATTAACAAAGAATATCACAATATAGAGAATCATGGCTGACTAAACGGAAAAATAAAAAAAAAACAGGAAAAATAAGTGACAAATCACAAATTTTAGAAAATTATATGACAAAGAAAACTCGTGCAGCTCTGACAACATAACACACATTTGCTCAAGTGTATGACGTGACTGGTTCCATTTCCAAATCGAGAATCTGTTAGAAGGTGAGTGTCAAAAACAAAAGTAAATAATAGATTACGTCTCTTGTTGTCCAGATATAAGAGCTAGTCCTTGTTGGAATGTAATATCACCGACAGACTTCGGAGCTGCTTCTTGTGATGCTGAGGTGCAATCTGCTCTGTACGTAAATCAATGTTAGGGAACTTACGAATCAGAAAGCAGGGAACGATTACAGTCTGCCATTACGTATGTCCAGCTCAGCTAACCTGCCATCTCCGAACCCCAGAAGCACCTGGTGCTCTCCGAATACATCGTGAGCAAAAAGCATCTATAAAACATTGATCATAATCCCAGGCTGTGCAATATTTCTTAAAGAATTGAGAAGCGATGAAACGCAGATAATTTCCAGTATGAAAAGAAGACGAAAAGATTTGGCAGACATCAAGAAAGAAAACGAACGGAATAAAATCCGCAGAGCAGCATGCGAATGTATTACGGACCAGATTGAAGGTATCAGCAATGACGGCAGGACTGCTCATATCTGTACGAACGTCATACAGAGAGAAGATCCCATGATCCGAAGTTATTGAGACATCATGACCTCCTGTAGACATGCGATTAGTTCATGTTGAATTCCAAAGTAGAGAATTACCTTCAGCCCAGCGAAGCGATGATATGATACTGTCAGCGTAAACCCGACGGACGCAACAGTCCATTTTCGTGATATCGTTGATGCATAACATGCTATCAAACCCTAGAAACAGAGATCTCATCAATTCTGAGGCTGAGATCGAAAAATGTTTCTGATAAAAAATCAAGACCAAAGTAACTTCAATGTAAAATTAGGTACAGCCCATAGAAAGTTTAGAAAAAAAAGGGACGAAGAAACGAAAATGAGAAGCTTTCAGAGAAAGAGGAAAAACGTTGCACAGATAGATAATGGCAGAAAACAAGCATACGCAAAAGGAACAAAGACGTTCTGAAAACCAATCCCAGAATACAACCTCCTGAAGCGAACAGGTATTTGGAGCTAGGATTAGGGGCCAGTTCGCGAAGCCAGTCTCGATGAGATGGCTTGAAATCCCCTAATAGCCAGGCTTGTTAATGAAAACCACGTGATAACCAACTCACTATACGTTTATCGAGGCAAAACTCGGAGTCGATGTTGATGCTGGCCATCGTTGAGCCATGAGCACAGAGCGCCGTTGTGGAATCGAGCCAGTGACAATCTCGAACATGCTGTATTCAAAATGTTAACACACTGAAGAAATTGAAGACAATGTAAATCCAAAGACTAAAACGCAAAAAAAAACAAAGAAAAATGATTAGTTACCTCTGGCAATGGCAAAACGAAAATGCTGACTTCACTATCTTCATCGTAGATATCACACGAGACGCCAATAAGACGATGCCAGCCTGCAAGGTTCGAGATGTCTTCAGTACCAAGCAAGATACGTTGTTCTCTGACGCCGTGCTCTCCCCAGCACGACGGACGTGATAATGGAACAGCTCGTGGTATGAAAGTGCAAGAACGATTTAGCACGCAGGAAAGAGGCATCGAAAGACACGTCTACATAACGAATCAAACGTTTGAAATACAATTAGGCCAACAAAATATCGAATCAGCACTGAAACAAATAAAAAAAATAAAAACATTAGAAACGGTAATCCTTGAGCAATTATAAAAGAGCAAAAAGCCTCGAAATATTCATTAGTGAGTTCGATCAGTAATAGAAAAACTGCAATAACAATCTCATTGGCAAAGGTTAGATATCGATCTAAAAGCGCCGAATATGGAATTGGGATTCTTTCGCACCTGAATAGGACCCACATCGGGCGATGATTGACCAAAATAGGGCTGATTGCCAGGGTCGCCGGGCCGGCCGGGCTCGCTCGACGGCGTGATTGACGACACCCCCATCATCCCATTCGGCTAGAGACACCGACGACGAACCTTTCGATAGATCTGATAGTGACGAGAATGGTCCCTGATTGGACAAATGAGCTAACAGTAGGGGGGCCGCCGTGGGGTGATGGGGTCTACGGAATATTTCCGCCGAGTGCAGCCCACCGACCTCTCGTTCGATCGGGCAGCCAAAGTGGCGGCTCGGCAATTGCCTTCCATTTCCACCAGACTTGTTCTAAAAGCCCACCAAATGTTAGACCGACTCTTTCAGGTATTGTATAAGTTGACCCCCTGTCAAAGGTCACATTTGCTGACACTTGCAAATGCCATTAAAACGACCAAGTGATGGTGGAGTCCATGTTCAGCTATATCAAATATTCTGATTAGATTCGAGCTCCAATGCATATCGTCAGAACATTGCAGTATATTATCAGCTTTTTTGTGATAGCTATGACAACAAGCGGGGACAGTGGCGATGCTGATTGCTGAATTTTTGGATTAGGAATACTGTGAACTAGCGTCGATTAAATACCGCTGAAGAACACAGCTCTTTGTGAGGTGAGCTGCTCAAAACTTGAGAGCATTTCAGTAGTGATTTTTTCGCATGCGATTTTCAAAAAGACTTGAAAGCTTTTTCCAAGCTAAGAATTTGTTCGGCTCCATGAAGAATTAGGCAGAGGGGCTTTCAATGCAATGGAGCGCGATATTCATTATGCCTGATTTCGTAATCTGTTATACAGCAAACACAATTCATAGCGATGTTTATACAAGGGCATTGCTTTTATCATAAAGAGATTGAAGATGTGGTGAACTGACTCGAGCGATCATCAATAATAATGCGTTTTTCGATATGATATGATGTAGGGATAGCGAGGAAGCATTGATCGTTAAGGAGTTCTATCACCAAAAACAAAAATCTATTCTATACAGGAGCGAGTTTCTAATGTATAGTTCGAAAAATCTGGAGCTAGCTTGCAAACAGACTCCAAGAGAATCCAGAACTTCACCTACCAGTGATAGCTAATTTCAGTGACGTTCGTAGTGCGGTGGTAAGGGGTCCGAACTTGTAAGTCTTGGGACTTCAGTTCAACTCCCGCCATGGGGATTTTTTTTGTGATGAATTCTTCGCATTATAAAAACGACCCTGCTACGCAGGCGACTCTATGTGGGTGACATCCCTCATTCCTTTATCATATTATCAAGCCTCTCAAGGCTCTTGGGTTTTGGGGAGCTCTCTCTGTTGCCGCCGGATCAGATTCCGACTGCGGATTACAGTGACTGTGCCGTTTCCCTGTGCTTTTCGCCAAATCACCTATCATGTCCAATTGAATTGATCCACAATTTTTGGAGGACTGACACAGCACA
This sequence comes from Polymyxa betae, assembly GCA_003693705.1. NCBI lineage: Eukaryota > Endomyxa > Phytomyxea > Plasmodiophorida > Plasmodiophoridae > Polymyxa > Polymyxa betae. The sequence goes on from RBZT01000174.1 coordinate 10,030, forward strand.
GGGTGGCATTTCATCTTCCCGTGTCACTGCCGCTTTCGGGTCGATGCGACTGGAATCGGGGTCGAACTCTGATTCTTGTGATTCTGAAGAAATGAGATTTTCCGACTTGGCCTCTCTGTGCAAAGCGATTATATTTCGATCAGTTTCAAACCGTTCCTTTTTTAATTGTTAAATCCACGTTATCGGCTTTGTTGGACACAATTAAGTCTTCTGAAACACACAGAAAGATAATGATGACGATGTAATCATTCGAAATCCGGTCATGTTGAAGACCAAAGGCATGCCTAAAATAGGAGGTAAACTATATAAGTCCCAAACAGAGAAGAAGCGCTGTCAGCCCAAAAAAAAAGATCGAAAACTGACGACCGTTATCCATGTTTTCGTGCTAATACAGACATATAGACGTAAACACGTGAAGGTTATTCTACACATAGGCACGATCTTGAAGGGAGAGAGTCCTAAAGAGAGTCGCCTGAATACTGCCCGCGCAGTTATAGGGGCGAGGGGTCGCCCGCGTAGCAGGGTCGTTATAAAAACCTACACGGTACCAGTTTTAGCAAGTGTCAGGTTTCTAACTCCGCCCTCATTCGCCTAATTGATGGCTTCGACAACGTGGAAAAAAAGACGTCACAAAAGCAGTTGGCAGCATCTACGGGAACGAAACTGCTGGCCCAAACAAGCGACCCCATTATCAAGGACGTTCTTAATGTGCTGACTTCATACAGCGCAAACCTTCTCAAACAAGAATGTGCCCTTGCACTGTCGTATTTTTGCCTCAGAGACGACGAGACAGATGGCGTCTTTCGTGTATGCCACAAAGACCACCCTGATAAGTTTCGTTTAGTTACTGTCGACAGTAAGCATCTATCTAATTCCAAGTGCTCATGCCGGAAAGCAATTTGGCACGGGGTCGTGTCATTAAAATAAGTTCATTGAAACGTGAGATTCATTTATTGCTGTTACAAGTTTAAAAGTTTACAGATTGAGAAGATGGTTAGGGTTTACTGCAGATAGAGCAGGACATTGTCCAGTATGTCCAGGACAATAATTTTGTTTAAATTGATAATGATCTAGATTATGTCCAAATATATGAGATGATGTTCAAGACAGTATAATATTGGATTTAGAGAACCTTCGAGATATTCACTCATATCAGATGAATACGCAAAATTGCGCTCCTTCAGGTAATTATTCATTCGCTGAAGAAATCCCAACATGCGATTCTGTGATATATTTAGAATATACAAATAAACTTGAACACAGTAATACCGTCTCAATTCCTTTCATAGAATATCTCAATAGACAATGTGTAACAAGGCCTCCCTTTTCACAAACAAATTGTGATTTGATGGAGGATTCCTTATTGTCACAGACAATGCGAGTCTCAAACCCGCACTGTTTACTTTTGCCTTTGAACCGAGAACAATGCGATTGAAAATGGCTATGCGGAAACGGATTTCCCCATCGAGATTGAAAAGCCGGAAGATCATTCTGACAGCATATTCGAACACATGAAAGTACAGCGTAACATGTTTGCCGCAACCAATCACGACAGCCTTCACGTTCAAAGCACAATTTCGGGTCGGTAAATTTGGCCCGGACAATTTTTTGACATAAATTGGCCACCAATATCAACTTGTGTAGAGTGGTCTTCGAAATTGAGAGTTCCGAGGTTTCGGTCAATATGAGCTGATCATCGAGAACTTTGATAATAATGGGGTCTCTTGTAGCCTGCATTCTGATGCTGGTTGATGGAATCAACAACTTCTCATTAGTAAGAAACGCGTACTCGTCATCATCAGGATGTCTTTTCTGAATTACAGATTCAGTGTGAGATTCCTTATTCAATATGAACAAATCTCACCAGAAAAGCACATAGAGTAGTGTAGTCTGTGATCTTCTCCACACCAAAATCAAATAGTTTCAGAAATTCAGGAAAAATCGTAAACATTGGCAGAACGAATTCCTTTGGTGGTGAACTCAATTTCATCCGCTTCACGGACGGGTTCTCGTCACTCTGTAGATCACGATGGTCAAAACAGATGATAGAGCTCTCTTGACCCAGATTCATAGACTGATCGGCAGTTAACAGTTTGGATGGGCATTCTCGTCGGAAACATCTATCAAAGAGGCTCCAATGAGGGAAGCTATTCCCCCAGACTGTCTGAAATCTCCGGAGATCTTTCTGACAGCATTGTATGACACATCGCAGGACAGGACGACACACATCATACATCCATTTCCGCAGTTTCCAATCAATCTTGGCCCATGCCCACTTATACGTCCGGGCGGCCCAGATCAACTTCCGATACAGATTCGCAATCAGAATCAGCTTCTGTAATGTGCTCTGAGAGGAACGGATTCGTTTCATTTCAGTCACATCCAGATCATGTCCTTTCACATTGATAATTAATTGATAGTTGATCTTGGAGCATTGAGATGCATCACTAAAAGATGAAGACAGAGAATGAAGTTCCTCAACACTCGGCTTTTGATCTAAGCTAAAGTCAATATACAGCAGGAGAAAAAGGGAAAAAAATCACCAGAAACTGGCAAAGACTGTTATAGTCATTGATATCAGTCACATCGTGATTGAAAAAAGACTGAAAGTCGGTTGGCGATGATGTTTCGTCAATATGAGGACGTTTCCGGGAGATAATTTCAACTGGGTCGGCATTCTGATATGAATATCTCCGATAAGGAAACATTATATTGATAGTTTTTTGAATAGGAGGTAAAGCTGGAACATTATCTGTATGATGAAATAAAGATGTTGGTGTCGATAAAGTTCCAATATCAGGTAGAGAGGATATGACTTGATTCGGACACAGGAATCCAACCTCTGTGTCAGAGAAATCGGGTGGATTGGCATTGAGATCGAGATCGGGAGGATAGATACTGATATTGAGATCGAAAGGATACACTCTATCAGGAGTCTGTTCCAGAGAATCTGTAACATTACAGGACCGAAGACTGCATGCAGCGAAGCACCCAGACAGGCTCAGTAACAGGAAGACAGTCGCTGGACCAACCATTTCCAGGCAAACGAGAGTCGGATTGGCGGACTTCGGCGTTGGGGTCGTCACTTTTCTAGGCGAAACAAGAATCTGCGCAAAGTTTTTTTTCTACCACAGATGATAATCTCTGCGATTAAAGTGCGAAATTTACAGTCGCGCAGTTTCCCATTTTATGAGTGTCGGTTTTTTTCAAATCTCACTTTTTGGATCTTTTCAATTCTTACAGCCCACCAGACTACGATCGGGCAAGAGATTGAGAATAAAGATTAGCAGCAGCAAAACGTTGCGAAAAAATACAGAAAAAAATCATTTATACATTGAACAACGCGTCCATATTTCAGCTCCATGGTGAACACCACCAGAGTTTGCCAGAATCGGGATATGATGATGACGTGCATATACAGATAGACGAGCCAAAAAATCACTCTCAGCAACACCACAGGATACCCGAAGTTGGTCCCGTTTCGCTTTATCTTTGGGGGTGGTTTGATATTTTGTTAGCCGTTTCTTACTTTCGCGGGTTATAGATCTTTTTTAGGGGAGGCTTAACGGCCTTAACCGTATCATTTGAAGTTTTCTCTGCCTTCTGTTGGATTGGATTTCATCAAGTTCGTTGATTTTTGGTCAACAGGACCCCTTGTATCCGAAGCGCAAGGTTGATAGAGCTCTTGCGTCTGGCCATACTTTTTATCAGTGCTTCTAAGTCTAATTTCGAAGCTGTTAATCATTTCACCCAATATATTTGTTCCTATCATGAACGGCACTGTTTGGTTGGAACTAAGAGGGCACTAATGAGGCAGATTAGTCACCCGCCCAACCCTAGAGGGACTCGAAAAAACCTCTTAGATACCCCCCCTGCTGGTTTCCCAGCCTTTCTGGTAAGCGTATGTAAGGAAGTCGGCCATAAATATGCTGTGAATGTACTGTGTTTCGTGAAACTTGTTCATATTTTGTTTTGTCATGGAACTTTTTTCGTCGTTTGTTTTTACTGTTTACCGCGGATTAGTTGATGTTCGATTTGTTTCTCAGTGCCTGTTGCAAGGTCGGCAGATATCTACCGATTCTATTCCTATATTCTTGAGATGCGCTCTAGTCGGTGAAATTGTCGTTGCTAATCTGTGATTTCCCTTCTATTAGAAGGGTTCTATCTAGGTAGCCTTCAAATTAGCCAGGTTTAATAGTCGATTGCAGGTAATTCTGCAGTCGCAATGTTTCACGCTTTTTACACGTTAAGCGGTATGAGGTCACAATTGGGCCATGTTCGACTTCCCAATTCCCAGACTCTGCGGCCTCTTTTGCCAGTTTATCGAGTTCCTCACTTTGAGCAACTTTCTCTTCTGTATGACTCGGGATGAAGTGGATTTCTACTTCGTTCAGATTTTGTAAATTCTGCTAACTGCTCTGCGACGTCGTGGACCATTGCTTTTGTATATTTACATTTGAAAGGGAGCGTGGCTAACTGCATGAAGTTGCGTTTTTTGGATGGGATAATTCTATACCTCTTCCTATTCATCCAAATGTGAAATGTGAACAATCGCAGCTGCACCAGTTCATAAGACTTCTTCGCCATTCTCGCGTCTAGTTCGGGTTAGGCTTCAGAGAATCTTGAGATGACGAAACGAAGAGGGATTGGCGTTGACCCCATACCGGTAAATGTCTTCAGGTATTCTATATATGTACGCTCTAATGGTTTGATCGTGTTTTGTATGACCGTTTTTCCTCTCAGCCATAGCTGTTAGGATTCTGTATCTGCGGATTTGTTTGATGATTTTGCATCGTTTTATGATTTCTTTAGAGTAATTTGTCATGCGGATGAAGAAGTTTGAGTTCGTTCTTTCTTGCTTGTTAGTTACGATTTCGGCTCTCAGGTAATGTTTACTGATTCCGCTGTTTTTCTGATCATACGTTCAGTTTTATGCACTCTTTGGGGGGAAACTACTTCTGTCTGTCGACAGATATGCGCAGCGGCAACATCTGTCTCTGTCTCCCTCTCTCCAAGTCTCTCCCTCTCTGTTGTATATATCTGGCTCTGTGTGGTAGACGTTCGCACACTATGCCTCTTAGCTTCAATATGACTTTATTAAAAAAACGGGCAGCGTGATTCTTACGATGATCTGTTGCCTCAACGCCATTTTCCCGCATAATTAAAGAATAGAGAGATGGTTACAGAGACGCCATTCATTTGGTAGAAGAGAAACCTGTCAGTCAATGTCAGCTAACAATTTTTGAAACACAGCAAGCAGTACATTGAAAGGATCGATCTGACTTGAAATTGCCACAGAACAAATGTGACGACAGGGGATAGAGGTGCTTCGGAAAGAATCACAATCGCATGAATCTCTGAACGGCACCAATGGTCGATGTAACCTTCCAGGTAGCGACTGTCTCATCGCCCACACCAAAGACCTTGATAACGTTTGCTTACAAGACAGACAATACACCAGTTTCAATTTTTCTTGGCAAAAAACGCTATATGCGCTCCGTTCTTGAATCAGTTTTTTAATGATTTTCAATTATTCAGTTTCTTGCCGTCCAACAATACTGATGAGGTTCTGAAGAAATTTGCAGCAGGCTAAATTTCCGCAGATCGGGTTTGTCCCTTGTAACGTATTTCAGCTGGGGATGGTAGGTTTTTAGCTGGAACACGAATTCGACTAGGAAAGTTGGTGAAATCGAATTGGTAGTAATAAATCCGATTCTATTATGAATAAACACAGCAGACACATTCTCACTACGAGCGCCGTGGATGTCGTGATTCAGCCTCGTTGATGGTCAGGTCGTACTGGACCGGACTGGGAGTCACGACAGCAGCCAGTCAGAAAAGAGATACGCCTCACTCCCCCCCTAGTC
>RBZT01000161.1:0-14003 GCA_003693705.1 Polymyxa betae
AGAGCCCAGTGACGGCGCAGCCCCTTGACCCGGAGCCCAGTGACGACGCAGCCACTGTCCCAGACTGACTCGGGAAGGGCAGTTTAGGCAGAGCCATTGCGGTCAATCCGCTGATGGTTTTCATTCTGCAAACATGTCTGCAACCCGCATCAGCTTGATGCTAGCCATCCTGGCCATCGCTGTTCATGCCTCATCTCCCCAAGTCATGTCTATGACTCAGATCCCAAGTGATTGGAGCCAATCGTTTATGCTGACGATCTTTCGCCTTAAGTCAGAGCTGGCAAATCTCCAGAAGAAGACTGTACAGAAATCGATTCCGATTCGGATTCCTATTCCTCGAAAAGTCCGGGATCAAGCTATAGTCGGGGCGCCGCCAAAAGAGATCAGGTTGAACGACTTCATGCAAAAGCGAGGAGCCCTCCCAGAGCAGCAAAATCGCCAGTGTGCTTCTGAGGACTTCGACGATTCGCTCATGTTCCAGTTCGATCGATGATCAAGATTACTTTCACATTCCACCCGTCTTTGAGTTCGCCCTTTACTCGTCACTGAGTTCATCAACACAGCTCTGGTTTCGCCGGATCATGTACCATATGTGATGCTTGAAGAAGAGCTGCATGTCGTTCAGCTTCAAAACAAGCAATTTGTCTTTGTTTGTCGATAAATGAATGCAATCTGTTCATATAATGATTTTCTCTGCTGGCAGAATGTAGACAATGTAGATAGATTTTTTGTATTTCGTCACGCTGAATGTTTTCATTTGCTATGTATCAAATTTTTGATGAGGTCGATTCAAAGTCAGCAAAGGACCCAAAACTCTCATCGGCTCAGTCGCCTGCTTGGCATGATGAGCTCTCAGTGGGCCACGACCGGTTTCACCGATCCAAAAGCAACCCTTGTGAGTCCGTTCCTGGAGAGCCAACTGGCGTACTTTTAAAAATATAAAGAAAAATGCCTCAGAGCGGAGAGCCATTAGCATTGCGATTTAACGAGAGGACGTTATTCAAAGCTGGAGAAACCCTGCTGTGCTGCCGATTATGTTAAAAATCCACCTCAAATCCTATCTCATTTTGAAAGATGCTGTTCTGTATCAGCACCTTTCTTGCCTTGGTCGTCGTTGCTGATTCGGCGAACCAAAATGCGACCCTTTTAGGAGATCTCACACTGCTGCGTAAAGAGTTCGAACTTCGCCCCAATACGGCTCGCTCGATTAACCCGCCAGCATCATATCCGATACCAATCCCTTCGGGACGGCTTATCGATCCAGGTTTCGTCGGGTCTCCGCCCAAAGAGGGCCACCGTAAACGGTGCATGGGACGAAAAACCATTCCACCAAGAAAACGCCAAGTTCGTACTGTCGAAAAGAACTCTGATGACGTACTGATTATTCAACTTGAATCGTTAACCAGATTAATCATCAGTTTGTTCGGTTTTTGATTGAATCAAAGTCCACGATTGTTTCGTAAACGTGATTATATTGGGAGATGGCGGGCGTGTTGATCTGAGTCGATTAAAGTCAAGCTAAATACCTGGTTTCATATAACCGTCAGATGTAGTTTATAACTTACCTGTACAATACAAAGTCCTCGTTCATACAGTGATTACACAGAGTTTTTCATAAGCCAAAGTGACTTTTTCAAGTAGAAATATTTGCAATTTGAGGCTGCAGGCTAATGGGTTAACCCCTTAATCCTAAGAACGTTAAAAATTGTCATGTATTAACGGTACATCCGCACCAGTTCATGTTCCTGCGTTTAAATCAGTTTTTGGAAAAATTCGGATGATCGAGTTAGTGGAACACTTGATTTCTTCGAGCCCATCAATTAAAGAAGCAGCTTAATTAACCCTGATCGTGCGGTAGTATCCAAAAAGTATCGAGACACCAGGGTGTATAAAATTGAGGCATCCGTTAATTGCGTAGATGCCGCTGCGAATTCGCTACGGCTTGAGGCAGTACGTAAATAATTCATGTTTTTCCACTACAAATTCTGATAGGATATCAAATCAGTCATTCTGAAAATTCCACATTTGATATGACTGCCTTTGAACGTAGAAACCTCTATCATGAATAACTGACGATTACATGGTAAACGGCATCAGCAAAATTATCTGCAAACAGCACTACAGTCCAGACTGAAGTGAATGTCGAAACAGCCATTTTACATTTCGAAAGATAAAATTTGAAATTGTTTTACTTAAAGCAACCTCAAACACGAAGCAAGCAATGAGTTTGAGGTTGTTCGGCGGTTGGCAAACAGGCGCAGCCCTTCCTGCTCGCCACGCAGATTCTCAAGGTCGTCATCGAATTCGGGTAGTACCCGAATCAGTTTAACACTCTTCTACTGTTTTTCCCAACATCAACGCATTCAAACCCTCTGGGCCATCCTGATAGTGACGTCGAAATCCAATTACACCCCGTCCGGTGTTGAAATACGCTCAACAGAAACGGAAGTCCCCGGTATTGGCAATATAGAAAGAAACCTTTGAATGACAATGAGGACAACCACAGTCATTAAGGGCTTCTGACAACGGTTCTATAATTTCGGGTTTTCGGGTCGGGTACAGCCTTCAACCCGAACCCGAACCCGACCCGACCCGAACTCGGGTTTTCGGGTTGTACCCGAACCCGATCGGAGCCTTAATCATCAATGATTTTGTCGTCTCGCTCCCCTGGCATGATCAGTCGTTCGCTGCTCAGTTTTAGTGATTGGACTCGAGTCCAATTCTGTTGGCTGAAAGCTCCCTTATTGCAAATGCGCTCGTTTGCTGAGGGAGGAACTCTTCCCAAAGGTGTCAGCAATGTAATTCCGAACTCACTTGACAATTCCCCGATCAATGACACGGATATCACGGCCGCGTGGAAGGACTCATACTCGTTCTGTTCATCACGTACACCTGCAATCCGGGCTGGGAAGAAATCCGTCGCGAACTCGGTTTTGGGCAGACTGCAGCTGATCGTCCTGATATCGTCTGCCGGGTGTTTGATTTACGCCGGAAGGCCTTTTTGATAATGGTGGGTGTCATTAACACGGTCGTAATTCGTTTTGTCTTGACAGTAACATCGGTTGCTTCAGGTGCTGAAGGACGGGATTTACCGACGAGTACTGGCTCTCATGGCCGTAATCGAGTTCCAGAAACGGGGCCTGCCTCACATGCACTTGATCCTGTGGCTGCACACCGACTACAAACTGCGGACTCCGGAGGATATCGATGCACTCCTCAGCGCGAAAATTCACGACCAAACCCAGAGTCCGGAGTTTATTAAGACCATCACGCGAACAATGCTGCACCGGTGCTCAGCTCGATGTCTTGACAGCGATGCGGTGTACCGTCGTCGAATCGTCTTGGCTCCATTGTGAGGCTGGATCTTCTTGTGCTGGTGAGTTCTTCGGCATCAGACCTAGCGACATGGCATACAACTGTGACGGCTGCGACCAGCAATTCTCGTCCGAATCGGCCCTGAAAACGCATAAGCGATCGGCGCACCAGGCTTCGGTCCACGTGACTTTCGCGGATGGCTCAAAGGTGACTGCTTATCGACACCAATACGACGATGTCGGACGGGGTTTTCGCTGTCCCAATTCGCACTGCAAATATTTCAACGACAATCCGCAGTATTTTTCCCGCCATTGTAAACATTGCCATCCCAACAAACCAGTTATTCTTGCTGCATCGGCAAATAATGATTCCACAACAGCATCCACTCTCTCAAATCATAATCTGTTTGCTGACAGTGAGCTGTGTGTTCTTATCTGTAGCAAATGCCAGTATGCTCTGAATCCCAATCCGCGATATGTGCGAATATCACCTCAAAGAAAAACATACTGGCAGAGTACCAACATTGACATGACTCCTAACACGATTCAGCTGCCAATCGAGGACAAGCTAGAAAATTTTCGATGATGCTGCCAGGATGTATTATGTTGATCATCAAAACAACCAGTTTCGCCGCCAGTTGATACAACTGTGACAGATGCTCTTTCCGGCAACGATATCAAGCCACTCAACAATAACTATTTTATCTCGTGGACATCGATCGCGAGTTATAATCTCAGTATAGGCTGGCAGCATCGTCTCGCTATTAGAGTCCAAAAGCAGATAAGTCTTTCAGGAAATCGCCTCGGGCGCCCTGACGTTGTTAAGAATTAAATCCATTCTGAAATTTTGACGGAAATAGTTTTGCAATTAATAGATCATTCCATTAACAACAATCAATCGTAATCCGCAGTTTAATTTTCCACTAGATAGCGGTTACTGTAATTGGTCCAAACTGGGCGGTAACTCAATCATTCTCAAAAACCTGGTCAGCTTCAATAACATCCGATGCTATTGATTGATGTGTATTATCGAAATCTATTTTGTCCGGTCATTTGATAGGGTGTTTTCTGGTGTGGTACCGAATGGTGCCTTTTCCATTTGTTTTTCCAAGTATCGAAATCGATGTCGATCAATTTAAGAAAAGCAGAGAGTCTCCACAATCCTTTGGCTGGAGCATCTAATTGACATTAAAGGGGCGGCTGGGTGTAATCCCAAGTCCCGTTTACTCCCGTAAGCTGGAAATCCTCAGAAACAGTGCTGCAGATAACCAGAAGAGAGCTCAGTCTCCCTTCATATAAATACGGAATAATTCTTGATAAGTGTGCTAATAAAAGCTCTCAGGCGCCTGCTAACGGAGGATTGGCGTAAAATCGTGTTTGAAATGTTCAGTGTCCATCGTTTTGAGGACGCTGTGAAATTGGAAAAATGTCCAATTGGGTAATATTCCGATACTCAATCAACAGCCCTGCGTTGCCAATCGGTTATCAGCGAGTATTTGAACAATCGCATTAAAAACCGCTGCTTACGCCAATGTTCTTCAGTGCTTTCGATCATTCTGGAGCCAGAATCCGACTGAAATCTCTTTGCAGAAGGAGAAGGGAGTCTGTCGCTTCGACTCGTTCAGTATGATTTCGGGACAGCATTGCTGTATTTTTAAGAAAACGATCGCAATATATCATTTCCATGATACTATCGCTCTATGTAAAGAGCAATCCGAATCAATCAATGTTAGACGGCCGCTTCGTCAAGACCTTCAAGGCACTGTAAACTTTGCAAATTATCTTCATTGATCAGAACACGAAAATCGATTCTGCTGCGAGCATAGAGACCGATTGCTTGCATAGATGCTTTCCAGTATTGTTTTTCACAAAGCTTTGTCAAATCAGAACATTCAGTATCCATCAATGGGACCGAGCAGGCCTGAATTTTCTAGATGATACCCATCGGACTCGACAAGTCACCTGAGGCATAAAATATCAAATAATGTTATAATACGAATTCTAATAACGACCCTGCTAGGCATCAACCAGCTGCAGAGATAAGCTCGCACACAACCACTATTGAGGCAGTGAATGGCTTATAGCCACAGCAGGGAGCAGTTCGCTTCCTTAAAAAATGATAAATAGGGAATTTGAAGTTGAGTTTCTTATTACAGTTTACAGATAATCGAAATAAGTCTGGTCATTCGAATCCTTTTGGGCGGATTTCAAATTGGCTTTATGCAACGGTTGGTGTCTATATTTGGCCTCAAAGTTCTTCGTACTTGAGGAGGGTTTGCACAGCAGTTCCTGGTGGATTCGGGATTTAAGAATTGCGAAACTGCTCAAAAGTTCCTTTCCGTGATGTTCGATTCTATCATAAAAGGGATGTTTTTGCCGGCTTGTGATAAAAGGTCATTCTTTTGTTCTGTCCATTTTATGCTCAATCATATCACCAGCAATTGTTTCATACAAATTTAAATAAGAAAACCCTACCAAGCTGAGAGATGTGATCAGCTGTATTTATGGTGATCGTGCTGCCAGTATGTCCACATATAATGCTTGTTTCACATGCGGGAAGCCCGGTCATACAGCCTCTTACTGCCCAAAACGTCGTAATTTATCCCCAAAGCGGCTCCCAGCGAAAAGATTCCAACAACACGAAGAAGGCAGATAAGCGACACGCCCAAAATCTACCCTAAAAACGGGCCAGCACGACTCGGTTTCCCTTTACGAAAGCGAAAACGTTGCCGAGCAAGGGAGCGGCCGCCAAGTCGAAAACCTTCCGGTCCTCAGTATGTAGCGACGCGATTGTCAAAGCGATGAAGAACATCATGGGCGAGCTCTTGAACGGATTCGTCGCCTTTTGTTTTGATCGCAAAGGGCATCGCCCGAAACAACGCGAGCCGTACCGCGGTGACCGAAGACCGATGCGCTCGTTGCGGACGTACTGGCCCTGGATCCAGCACGTGCTATGACTCGCACGAATGTGGACCGACAGCGTCTTTCGTTTGTTAGCGATGAATAAATTATGTTTTAAGGATGAACGAAAACACGGAAAGATTACAGTATTGGAGCCACAATGTCAGGCTGTTATCAAAACCAAGCACGAAACCGAATCGAACAATATTCGTGGTGGTCGTGTACTCTTAGAAGTTTGATCCAGTACGGATTCTGTTGTTTTGTCTTACAAAAGAGCTGCGTTCTAGGCGCAGAAACCCGAGAGCGATCCCTTGACCGATCAATGTTAACATCGCTCAGAATCCGGTCACGTATCCAGTTTCTGAAATTAATGTTCAGTTTCATGGCAGAGAGCTCGTTCTCTGTTTCTGCGTAATGGCGTGCTCGAACGAAACTGCTGATTGCTGAATCGCGATTTTCAAATCAATTGCTGCGAGGGTAGAATAAATCCTCTGATCAGATTTATGAGACGAACACCTTCACCAAGACACGGTTTCTGATCAGATAATGATGGAAGTTGCCTATATCAGAAACGATCCTCTATCTTGGATATTCAGTACATCAGGACAGGAACACGTTGTGGCGATGTTTTATAATCCACAGCACAATCCAGCATCTCAAAAACAGTTTCGGAAATCGAATTGCATTTTATACCGAGCCACAGAAAAGAAAAGATTGCTCAAAGCGAGGAAAGCTTGCCAAACACGCAGCCGAACTCGGAGCTGAAGAAATAGATTGTGACCCCTTTGTTTCATCAAACAGATTGATGATAAAAAGGCACAAAAACTATAAATTGCATAAATACCTTGAAAGGAATATCAAACGGTCAATTTGCAAACTATGCTGACCGGATTCCTCTCAATGAATGCAAGGTCGAGGAGATAGAAGAACTTATAGACTGATATAATAGTCTTCTCAATACAGCACGAACTGGACATACTCGGGACAAAGCGTATTTAAAGAACATAAAAAATAAACCGGAAGATACATAGAAACTGTGAGCGATACTGAGAAACTGATCAACTACTAAAAGCAATTTCGAGGCAAATATAAGGAAGTAGAAATCAGAAACTTCTAATCAGCACTTTATACATGGCATTTTTCTTGACTCTCCGATAATAGTTTAGCCAGCTGTCAGACAGTTTGAGCTTAGTCGCCAATGCATCCAGGCTGATTTTGTCCCCGACTCTATAAATGGCCGGATTCAACCAAGAAGAGATAATCCCAGATGCGGGCGGGTTCGTCAAAAGGACAACATCTGGCTTGTCATCACTCTCCGGATCATAGTTTGCGGGCACTGTTTTTATATGTTTCCTGGCAGCATCATTTCGAAATGCCTCTGCGAAAGTTTGCCGGTTTACGAGCAGATGATCACGCATGTTTCGCGACGGAGGCAACGGGGTCTATTCCGGGTTCATCATCAACAGCGGTCAGCGATCGGAAAGACTGCTCCGATTCGGGCGTGTCTCCGCCGGCGACTTCTTCGGCAATCGTTACACGAACTTCGTCGGTGTCCGTCACCGTGTAGGATCCGATCTCGCTGTACCTGGGCGGTGATCGACGGCTCATTGGGAGGCTGGGCGACTATGAGAGAGAGAGAGACGACCGAATTCCACAACTAGTCTTACGCAGTTTCCTGTTTCGGTCTAACTTCGCCGCATTCCAACTGCATCAATCACGCAGGTGTGTACGGTCGATCGCCCCTGGCTCTTGGTGATCTTGATATTTTGGACCAATACAGCATCCCTTTTCATTTTCGTATCCTATCCTGAGTGACCATGTAGTTCAGCCACATGATTGAGAACTTCTCTATGTCTTTCACATCAACTCTGCACCCCTAAACATGATCTCCAAATTTCGTAACGGGTAGGCAGGAGTCCAAGCTTTACATATTCTTTGACATGTATCTTATCATGGTGTAGCAGCATCAAGAAGGAAAATGCGCTCGCCAACTTAATCAAATAGAATCGTAGTAATCGTTTTCCATGGATTCATTCGTAGTATTTTGTGTCTCGTTCCATCTTCATCCAATCAGCTACATATCTTCAGCGTTGCTGGCTGGATACCTTATCACCCAGACCTGAATCTTCAGTCATCATAATGTCCAATTCAACTGACTCAGAACGCTCTGATCATGTATGCCAATCAAGACATCAATATTGGCGGCTTTGTGTGTTAAGACTAGCACAACAGATAGATCGTCATGAATGTCAAACTCTAACGGACACTAATATAATATATCTGGTATTTTATTCATCATAGGAAATTTCATGAATTGTGAAAGAAACGGGTTTATATGAATAGCTATCGCCGCCCATGAAACCATCATAGGATCTTTTATTGTTGACGATCAACAGGTAACCCATCATTGAGATAAACTTACTCCATCCGAGATTAGATCATTTCTCATCGATGATATGAAACGACATTAGCTACTGTGATTCTTCGGCCAGGCGGAACTATCAGAAGCCGTTGAAAGCATCGAATGTAGCCAAATAAGCCGCTCTGGCTAATCGTCAAATTCATTGACGATCACCTCGAATGGTATTTGAAGAGCTTGAGAAATATCTTGTAGGATGACGAGAAGATTGCAAACGAAAGGTTGAAGTACGACCTATCAATTTCAGATGCTAAAGCACGATTGATGAAACTCTTCAAAATTTCAATGAGATTGTCACGAACCATTTCTCAGGTGAGATCTTTGAAAATGAAGCTGGACAGAAACTGAAGGCGACGCTGACTGTAGCATCGCTAAAGCCTGAGATTGAGTGAACGATGGCTACAAATGCGTTGAGATACAAAAATCGCAAAGCACCAACCGATACCCGAGAACTAATTGATGTTCTGCTAAGAATCGTATTCAACCGAGAATAGATTCACCGCGAGTCAAGACTAAAAGGGGGAAAGAATCGTCGAAGTACAGAAGAAGAAGAAACGCCGAAAGTGCAAACTCGATCCGATTCGAAGATCATACAGACAGGACCCGAAACGCCATCAAATGGTTGCCTTAAGTGCAAGGCAGTCGTCATTGGCTGTCAGCATATCATCAGAAGCCTTCGAAACAAGAACAATGAGAAGTTTATAGCAAAATTCAGAATCTGCAAATCTTTGAAGAAGACTCAGGTTCGAGTTAACAAGACCGTAGAATTCACCAAGAGGAACTGATTGGGGAGTTTGGGCAAGGCTGTGCTCAGCCTGTCGAGCTGGATAGCGGCGCGGATCGGAAGTCTATCCCGAAGGTTCTGTTGGAATATGAAGCATATAAAGCATAGTCTGTAATCCAATACTTTTAGAGGATCGTTTCTGATAAAGGCAACGTGCAGGCAGAGCGCTTGCTGGATCCTGGGGCCAGTACGTCCGCACCGAGAATATTCGGTCTTCGGTCACGGCGGTATGGCTCGAGTTGCTTCGGGCGATGCCCTTTGCGATCAGAGCAGAGTCGACGAATCCGTTCATGAACCCGCACATGATGTTCATCTCTTTGGACTGCGGGCGTACCGGTCCCTTGGTCGGCAACGTTTTCGCTTCCATAAACGGGAGCCTAATCGAGCTGGTCTTTTTTATAGTAGATTTTTGGGCGTGTCGCTTGAGGGATGAATTACGACGTTTCAACCGATTCGGACAAGATGAGGCAGTATGACCGGACTTGCCGCTGTGAAACAAGCGTTGGTAGCTGACCGGAATTCCTTCTCCCGAGCAGCACGCGAACAATCGTCGCGCTGGATCCTGATGTAAGAACCTCCTCTGCCGTTATCAACACCGTACTTCTGCAAATATTCTCTCACGGGTCGGACCTGTTATATAGACAGTTCAGGATGTCCATGCACTCCCATTTCCTTGAACGTGCTGGCCTAATCGGGCTTCGTCATTGTCGGATTTGCCGACATCGAACTTGTCGTCTTGCAATCGCAGAGCGTTACGGCCGAGGAATGAAATCAGGTGCCGCCCTTCGCTGGCCTTGAACATCACAGAGTGCTGAAATAAGTAAACAACAAGATATTTCTCGACTAGAAAACGAGCGAAACATTTCATGAAGTTTTGTTTCTGCGAAAGTCAGCAGTCTGGGCATTTCTGCTTGTATTGAGGTCGTTGATCAGATCAAGCTGGTGATCCAATACAAGCTGTGTTTCCTCAGTGCTACCTGCCTTGCGCGAGGGTCACCGCACCGCCCGTTGACAAAATCAACAAACTAGAAAATCCAATCCAATCCAATCCAATACAAGCTGCTTGAGCGATTGGTGAGCTGGGCTCCAGTTTCTCAGGTATTTAAAAAAGTAACTATAAGGTTTTATGTTGATTTAAAGTCCCCCAAGATAAAATATTTTAGAAAGTTTCAAATTAGTCATCTTCTGTCGCACTCTGAACTTTAATTCTGTCGTTTTTGAAGGATGAATAATGGTAGGCAGAAATCAGACGCAAATTGTATAGTAGTTCGCATCAGCGTGAATCGAGCTCGCCTCAGCCCATCTGTTTCATGTTAGAGGATGTTGATGCCGTGGTATTGTTCTCAAATCGTTTCCCGTTAATGTGCTCAGTATCTGTACCAGCACTGACATCAGAACGACGATTAACGCTCTGTTGGTGTTTTGATGTCGAAGATATTAATAAGTGGACATACTGGAAGCACGATCTCCATAAATACAGTCTGATCACATCTCTTTTCTTGGTAGGGTTTCCTTACTTGAATTTGTATATTGTATAATACAATTGCTGGGTGAAATGATTGGAGATAACATGGACCGAACAAGAGAATGATTTTATATCACAAACCGGAAAAAGCATCGCTTGTATGATAGAATCGAACATCATTGATATGGGACTTTTGAGCAGCTGCGCAATACTCAATCCCCGAATCCACCAGGAACTGCTGCGCTAAACCTCCGCAAGTACGAATGAAAGTGAGGCCAAAGATAGGCACCAAACGCTATACAGCCTGATTATCATTATTCAACGAAATATTTTTTTTTTCAAAATATGACGCTAAAGCATCGGAAAGAACACCAGCGCCCATCTTGATTCGGTTTTTCGAAGGCGTTTCTTTACGTGTTTCAACGCAAAGCGAGTACCAACTTGATAAGCGAAACACCACCCGATATTTCTCGGGTTTGTTGAATGATAGCAATACGTTGCACTTCCTTTAAAGAATCCTTTAACTGCAAATACGGACGGAATTGTCGTAACAGCTGCAGAGGTCAAAGAGCTCAAACCGCGTGTCAAAATTGCAGATCCACGTCTGAAAAGTGAAAGATCTCGTTGACCCTGTAAACGGCAACCGACGACAATCACAAAATCTCGAATTATTGTAAGCTTCAATAAAAACGGACTTAACTGAGTTATGCTTGAGTTGCTCTCTGCTGGCATCGCTACAACTCGCTTCTTATTGCTGATACTCCCATAATGGATCTCTTCTCTGCTCAATAGTTCATTTCGATTAATGAGACATATTTCTATCTGTTTTGCTGTTTGATTTAATCCAAAAATTCAACCAGAAAAATGTGCGCGCCGAATTGAGTTTCGCCATTAACGCGCATGTTTTGCAACGGCGCAGCCCAACGTTCAGCCCCTAAAAACTCCCATAAATACAACCCCCCCAAATGTCTCTAAAGAAACCCCCAATTTAAGCCCCTAAAAAACCCCCTAAAAAAGCCCAAAAAAAATCCCCATTCACGGAATTTTTTCTGCGAACGGCTATGCTATGCTTTTAGCTAGACTCCGTTCAGACTCTATTTGCCTGGAAATGTTTGGCCGAACGATTCCCTTCCTGATACTGAGCCTAGCTGAGTGCTTCGCTGCATTCAGTCTCGAGCCGTGTAATGTTACAGATTCTCGGGAAGAGACTTCTGATAAAGTCTATCCTTTCGATCTTAATGTCTGTGTCTATTCTCCCGACCACATTGACACACAAGTAAGATCGCTGTGTCATAATGAAGTCGCATCTTCTTTACCTGATATTGAACTGGTATCAACATCAACATCTGTATTACACCATACAGATATTATTCCAGCTTTATCTCCTATTCAAGAAACTATCAATGTAATGTTTCCTTATCATGTCTCATGTCTTAAAAATCTCTGAGATTTTCATAATCAGAATAATGAACCAGCTGAAAATATCTCCCGGAAACGTCCTCGTATTGAGGAGACATCATCGTCAACCGACATTCTGTATTCCATTAATTATGATGTGACTGATATCAATGACTATAACAGTCTCTGCAAATTTCTGGTGAAGTTTGATGAGTTTTTTTCCCTCTGTATATTGACTGTAGCTTAGATCAAAGAGCCCAATGACGAAGAATTTCTTTCCCTGTCTTCAAAGTCCGATGGTGATGCAGTTCAATGCTCCAAGAAACCCTCTCAATATGTTATCAATGTGAAAGGACATGATCTGGATATGAGCGAAATGGATCGAATTCGTCATGCTCCGAGCACATTACAGAAACTGATTCTGATTGCGAATCTGTATCGGAAATTGATCTGGGCCTCCCGGATCTATGAATGGTCTTTGAGCAAGGCTGATGGGAAAGTACGGTATTTCCTGTATCAGGTGTGTCATCCTGTACTACGATGTGTCATGCAATGCTGTCGGAAAGATCTTCGGACATTTCAAACGCTTTGGGGGAATCCCTCCAATCTTCGGAAACTCCTGAAAAAATGCTCCGGAGATAAATGCCGATCTAAACTGTCCGCTGCTGATCAGTTGATGGATCTGTTCCGAGATAGTTCTATGGACCGTCCTGATCTTGAAAATGACGACAATCCGTCCGCAAAACGAGTGAAATTTAGTCCACCATCAAAGAAATTCCTTCTGCCAATGTTTATTGGTGTGCCTCAATTGCTGAACTTGTTTGATTTCGGTGTCGAAAAGATCACAGACTACACTACTCTGTGTGCTTTTCTGGTGAGATTTATTCATAATGGGAAATCTCACTCTGAATCTTTCCATTCAGAGAAAGCCGCCTGATGATGACGAGTACGCATTCCTTACTGATACGAACATATCGTATCCACCAAAGCGAACAAAACGCGCTGCAAAAGGTCCGATTATCATCAAAGTTTTCGATGATCAGCTCTTATTGACCGAAACGTTGGAAATCGCGACCTCGGAGTCCACGTTACAGAAGCTGATATTGGTGGCCAGTTTATGTCTAAAATTAATTCGGGCTAAGATTACCGACCCGAAATTGAACATGACGCGTGGTGGCTGTGGTAATTGGCTACATCGAGTTTGTTATTGTGTACTTTCATGTGTTCGAATATGCTGTCAGAACGATCTTCGGATTTTTCAATCTCGATGGGGAAATCCGTTTCCGCATAGTCATTTTTGTTGATGCTGGCGGTATGCGTACGCCCTCCCAGTGACTTGGCCTGCCGGCGGTCGCGTGCGGACCGAGCACGTGACCGGCCCTGGAGTACGAGACGATCTTATGATCACTAAACACTTTGATTCTGACCTCTAATCGTGAGCGTCTGCGTTTTGAGTAGCTAGATGGCGAATACTAGATCTCATACACGAGACTCTGAGAACGGTTCGGGGGATAGTCCAAGTCCGGACTCCGTGACTGAGAACATGATGCAGCAACGCCGAATCGAAGCTTCCTTAAACCAAACATCTTCTCAGGTTATGGGCCCAGACGTTCTGAAAGCGTACACGGGCGAGAAGTTGAATGGCAAGAATTGGTCTGCGTTCGAATTCGGCTTCACTGCACATTTGATGGGAAGTGGACTCGAAGACGCTCTGCAGCGTGA